>JBBPJL010000743.1:0-14031 GCA_038088675.1 Xanthoconium separans | reverse complement strand
AATGGTGGTGACTCAGCCACCGCGGCGTCCCCAACATCATGGCCACGTCATCAACAACGACGTACCACTACCACCACCACGACATTGTCATCGACGACGCTGCAGCAGAGTCCGCACGACCTAGCTGCATCGGGGTCCCCACCACCACGGCTACCACCACCACCACCACCACCACGGCATGTAGGACTACCATGCGCCCCAATACGGTGGGCACCGAAAGTAAGTTCATGTGTCAGCATATCTTTTTTTCTCTTCACTTACACGTTCGTGCAGCGCTGGCGTTTCACGTTGCCTCTTGACCCCAGACAATGTGGCCGCTTGCATTGCTACAGACGACTCCGCTCTCATGTTTGGGTTGTGACAAAGCACCTCGTCAAGTCGGGTCTGTAAGATTGATTTACATCATGTCCTTGTCGGTTTCTCATCCAAGTCGTAGCATCAAACTTACCGACTGGGAAGCGCTCATAAAGCAGTGATGGAACCAATTCGTGAGTCCGCCTTGCCAACAGTCCTCGGGTGCACGGTCTGAAAAATGTATGCATTAATAGATGGTCAAGCTGGGCCTGGTGCTTATTGACCTGTGCCTCCACTTGTTCGCTTTATCGATCTACATCTCCAGGATGATGTAGAAAAGACAGTTCCTAGGGCTAAAGTGATGGTGGCCAAGTTTGACGAAGCACAAGTGAGGCAATGGTGAATCATTGTTACAGTTCAACATTTCATTGACTGCGTTGGATGACAGTGGAGGCAGGCACCATGTTGATTGTGTGGCCATGCTCCTGCAACCGCCACCACCCTACACATGCCAGATGTGCTACTACCACATCCTGTCCTGTTATATGGGTGTGGCAATGCGTAGTGGTACGCAAACCTCGAGGTGTACTGTTGTGTACGCTTAGGCAATGTCACGGGTACAGGTAACCCACATGGGTGTGGGTACGGGTTACCCTTTTGGGACCCGTGCTTCAACCTGGGCTGGGTCTGTGTACCCGTAGGCAATGTGACGACGACGACAGCAATATGGTGCTCACGTTAGTGTGATCATCGTGTTGTTGTCTTCGTTGTTCGCCTCATCCTTTCCTTGTCGCTAACAACGCTGCACCCTCTCCTGCCTCGTGATGACGACTCGGACGACACGCCCCCCTCACCCTCACCCACCTCACAACAACACGACGCCACCGCTGTCGCCGCATGCACCCTCTCCCTCTCCCTCTCCAACCTTGCGACAACACGACGCTGCCGTATGTGCCCTTTCCCCTCCCTCACCCTCACGGCGACAATGCGCCATTCCCTCACCCTCTTCCCTCGTCTCGCCTGGCAACGAGGACGATGCAATAACTGCAATAGCACGGTGGCCATCGCGTCATCGCTACCTTCGCCTTTCGCCGGTCGCCAGTCGCCCTTCGCGATCCACCCTCGTCGCCGTCGCCTTTCGCCACGCCTCTCGGGCCCTCACCCTCGCCCTTTGCTCTCGTCTCGCCTAACAACGACGACAACGACGACGCGATAACTGCGATCGCGCAGTTGTCAGGTCATCGTCGTCGCCTTCGCTTCGCCCTTCTTGCCCTCTGCCCTCGTCTCGCCTGGCGACGACGATGACGATGCGGTAACCATGGTAATGCGGTGGTCATCGCACCGTCATCACCTTCCCCTTTCGCCGCACTCCTCCCTCGCCCTCACCTTTCGCCATGCCTCTCTCTCGCCCTCTACTCTCGTCTCAACTGGCCACGACGACGACGACGACACGATAACCGCGACAGTGCGGTGGTCACGTCGTTGTCATCGGCGCCTTTACCTTTCGCCCCACATCTCCCTCGCCCTCTGCCCTCGTCTCTTCTGACGATGAGAACGCCGACGTCAATGTGACATCATACGCACTGTGCAGGCACCCGCGGGTATACCCGTGCCATTCCCTATAATAATGCAGTACGCTGTCGTTGTCGCCGTGTCGTGTTCAATTTGTGCATGGCCATGACGCACTGTGGTTGCATGTGTGATAATAATATGCTTGTTTTCTAACTGGGTTGTAGTGCTCATGCTCATATATGACTTGTGACTGATATATGTAGAAGCCATCATAGACTAGTGGTCAAAGTGAGTTATTATATTGCTTGGCATGACAAAGTTGTGAGTTCAAATCCTAACATTCTTACATTTCTTGAGAGCATTTAGTACTAATACAAATGACTGCCTAAATACTATGGATTGAGTAATGGTTGAAATTTTTGAGGTTTCTTCATGGTCTTGCAAGGCCTTACAAGGTTTGATATGTCTGGAGCATTTCCCTGCAAGGCACTGTAAGGCCAGCATGGCTCATATGGCCTAGTGAGACCTTGCAAGGCAAGACAAGGCCTTGCAAGATTTTAATACTTTCACTGATGATGGAGACTCACCAGGTCGAACGAGAACGTTGTCCCTTTCGGTCCCCTTTCCCCTCCTACGCATGTAGAGTAATTTTGGTAGAATCTGTAACAGGATGAGTTAACAAACGGGAAGAAAATACAGCGGTATACCTTGTTGTCCCAGGGAAAGGCTTCAAAGACAGACTTGCATTCTCGTCCACTCCCAAACATTGATATGGTGTTGAATAACTTGAGTGTAGCAATAATCTGCTCGTTATGACTGCCACTCATATAGGAATTCATTTTTCGCAACCATTGTGGCAAAAGGACCATCTTGATAATAGGAACACCAAAGGAATGATCAGGGAGATGGCATGAGAATAGCAATAGCAACGAAGACATGACGAGGGCTTGGATCAACATCTGGAATGTGCTTAGTTGATGGAAGAACATTAAAATGAGACATTGTTTACTTTCCCCCAAACATCAATGAGATCTTGAGCTCTGCATCCAAAGTCTGGCCATAGAAAAACGTTCACGCCTTGTTTCAAAGAAAGCTTCAACCGCATTGCAGAAAGGGTATCATCAGCAAAATAAATAAAATCTTGCTAGGCCTTGCAAGGAAATACTGTACTCCGGAGGTCAGGAACCTTGCTAGGCCATGCAAGGCCCCGAGGGCCTTACAAGGCTGAGGATATCCTTGCAACTAGTTGCAAGGCTAGCCAAGCCTTACTACTGTAGTTCACTCTAGGTCACTCCAGGTCATACAAGTAGTACCATTTCCACCTCATATGCAAATACAAACTGTTACACTCAATGCGAGCGTAGCCCAGACTAGGGTCAAAGGTTCTAGAGCTAGAGGACCTAGACAGTATTTGTCGTAGGGTCAAGGGTTTGGGGTTCCTGAAGGACTAGAGACTAGAGAAACAAAGGGGGTCTGCACACACTGCGACAGACAACTAAAGGACTAGAGACTAGAGCGTCCACTCAAGAAGTAGGACGAAGACTTAGGGAGATGAGACTAGGGGAGAGCAAAGGATATATACTGGGAGCCCAAGCTGAGGAATCAGCGAAGGGATACCTGGGTTTATATACTGTTACAAGGTTCTATGACTAAGTGAAGGTAGAAGGTCATGGAATGTCGTAGAATGGTCATGTGACATTTAGTCAGCATGAGTGAGAACTGCGCAGTCAATTGACACGTCAGGCTGGAATGTTCTAGGAATGTGGGGAAGGAACGATGACGAAACAAGTGAAGATAAGTACTGAGTCGTGGGAGGGGTGAGTCATCGTTAGAAGAAGAAAGATAAGTCCAAGTGTGTAAGACAAAGGAAAGGAAATGAGAAATCGTAACACAAACTAGACTATAAATACATGAAGCATACAAGTGACCACACCAGCACAACGTCCGTCTGATTTGATAGCTGAGTCGAAGCACTGTGGCAATAGCGTTCACATTAGTCAAGTAGAAAAAATAGATATCGCGCACTCACATGTCAGAAACCGTTGGCACGGTTCTTCCTAGTCAGGTTCCATTTGGTCGGCACTCCGGATGCCCTCTTGACCTTCTTATGGGGTGGCGGAGCAGTGAAGTCATCCTTGTTGGCAACATTGCTTTGGACACATTTTGTAGGAATGGTGACTTTGCTTGTCGTCTCATCCTCCTTGTTATCTGTAAGCTTGGAAAGTGGTGATTGAGGACAGTCCGATTCGCTGACAAGGGTGTTGCCACTGTACTTGTATTCGATCACGTCCTCGTCTGCTGCCAGATTGACACCGGCATCCTGATCCTCTGACTCTGAGTCATCGTGTTGGTCTTGTGCAATCTGCAGCTTTGTTACGGAAATCCACCTTTCACCGGCAGTACCACCGGACTGGACCACTTTATTCTTTTCTTCGCCCTTCCTCGACGGACAGGGACCATGTCACCTTAAAGGCTCTGGCAGGAGCCTTACCATTTACAGGAGTACTCAGGGAGTACTACCATCGTCGTCCTTGTCATAGGACATCCTAGGAGTCGCCATACTCTCACTTATGGCCAACCCTTGTCTCCCTAGACATCTCGGTCTTAGACAGTCTAGCTTGACCCTCCCTGAAGACGAACACCCGTTCCTAAGCCAATCCCAGAACACCCCACCTTCCCTTCGTTATTCTGCTCCTCGCCGGTTGCAGGAGCATGACTCGTTACGACCCGGGCTGATCCTCAGCCACTGTACAGCCATGCGGAACTCCGTCCGCATACAGCACTAGATGCATCTCTGATCATCTGTGGATTCTCACGCTGATCCTCATTGCCCCGAGACAACGGATCCCCTTTGATCCTTCCTATTGCCCCCAATGGGATCCCGTTCTTGATCTCCCATCATATGTACAGCCCTATGGACCCTATAGCCATATTGGGCACGTTTCATCTTTTGATCCCGTTGATCCGCTTCCGCTCTTCACGACAACGGGACTCCTTTTCGATCCTCTTCGTTCCTTCCCAATGTGGGAAGCCTGTTTGATCCTATGGATCTCCCCTTTGCCCTGATGGTCCGTGCACCATTCAGGATACATATATATAGAGGTACCTTTGTTCGTTGTTACCTCTAAGCTAGTTCTACGCCTCGGATACCTGCCTGTATCACTACTGCACTTCGGTGCCCCTTTACTCGCAATCGTATTCTCGATCACTGGTGTACTGGTAGAGGGATCCCTCTTGAGTCTCGTCCACTCTCGATATCGCCTCTATTTCATGACCTTCGTCCTCAGGCTCTTCAAGGCATTAACTTGCACTTGTACCCTCAAGACTTCACCTTGGTCTTGTACGTCCGTACTTGACCCCTAGTATTCCTGGATGGTACTTCGCAGGGCCGGTTGGCTCGCAGTACAAGGTTGTATTACTGCTCACTCCCTCTCTCATCACACAAACGGTTGCGACTAACTTCACTAGGGCATCGGCTCACAGTAAGCATAACAAGCTTCTCCCTGGCGGTGCCTTGAGCAACCTTCTTCACCTTTGTCGGCTTCGCCTGGGGATGAGAGTCAGTAGTTGGGCGCTGCATACTAGGCTTGACAGACTTGGAGACCGGGTGTTACAGTTTTATTTCGTGGTGCGTTTATTTCTTCTTCCTATTGCTGGACTCATCTTCTTCTCATGATGGGACTATTCCCATCCAATGTCTTTCCGATTCTCCCCGAACGATGATGTATTGTCACTTGGCGATTCCCTCCGAGTATGACACCCATTTCTTTCCACTCGCTGATGTTCCACTCTTCTGGACAGCAGAATCCTGTTTCCTTTCCGATTCCTTTTCTTCCCCTTTGTTCCAATTAGTGGAACACCTTACTTTCCTATGGGACCCGATGGTCTGTGCTAGATTTCTCGTCGTATAAATACTCAAGCATTGTACTTGTAACGAGTAATCTAGTTCTACACAATAACTACCGCGTTAACTGAAGTTCCACTTGCTCGAAGTCGTTCTCTTCTTGCTCGTGTCTCTCGCCTTCTCACTTGCGAAGAACTCGGACTTCGCGTTGTCACAAGAGGACCCTTTTGTTAGGGTTGAGTACGACATCGACAACTTCGCTCAGCTTAGGTCGTCAACTATTAAACAGATGTCTTACTATCGTTCCATCTCATCCTCCACAACTGTGTTTACTCCAGTTGTCACGGTAAGCATAACACCGGGTGCTCCTTTGAAGTAGGCTCCATTCTGTCAGGGTCTTCACCATGATTGGGATTGGTAGGAGTGACACTCCCGCCAGTGCGGGCATCTGGCTTCTCTAACTTGCATTGCTTTTGGATGGTCTTGTCATTGGTAGTGGCCTGAATGGCTGCGCTCGTCTTCTTTGGCTTTGGCTTGGGATGAGAGTCAGGTTTGGAAATAGGGCGCTCTGCCCATGTAGCTTTGGGCATGGCGGTAGACCTCTGTTTGATCTCATCGTTCCTGTCTGGATTTTAAGCGGCAGCAACCCCAGCATCCTGATCCTCTGAATCCGAGTCATTGTGTTGGTCTTGTGGAATCTGCAGCTTCTCCCTGGTAGTGCCTTGAGTGACCTTCACCTTTGTCAGCTTCACCTGGGGACAAGAGTCGGTAGTTGGGTGCTGCGTACTAGGCTTGACAGACTTGGAGACTGGGTGCTGCGTGACCTGTTGTTCCTTTGAAACAGACACCATTCCATCGGAGTCTTCACTGTCCTGGTCTTCTACTTGGTGCTCCACCTGGGTAGCGGTCTTGGTGGTTGGAACGGCTGCAGCACTTGTTTTTGTTGGCTTCGGCTGTGGGCAAGGGTTGGTTTTGACCTTTGATCCTTCCATCTGCTTCGCTGCCCTTCAAGCACGGATTTCTGCCATATCATTGTCACTGTTGTTGGCAGTCTCCTTCAAGGATCTAGTCCTCTTGCTCTGACTGCGAGAGGAGTTGAGTCAATGACAGACATGAAATGAAAATGTACCTGTTCCACCACTGGAGCCTTTCCTGAACCCATGGATCAGATTTATCTTGTAAAAGCTCGACAAGGCACCAATAAAGGACTTCCAGATCCATTTCACCAATCTTGGATGTCCACTCGTCCACATGGCTGATGGTGAAGTAGGTCTGAAACATGGTTAGCAATGCTGAGTGTAATCAGAGCAATACATACAATAATATGGGCATATGTGATGATGTACAGGTCAACTTCGTTCAGACCCCATGCAGCATTCTTGGACTGTTTTGCCTTGTTGGAGTTATCCCCGTTGACTGACGCAGGACCATCAAATAGTTGTTGATAAACCTATGTCGGGCAGCATGACAGGATGCATGTGTCAAATTAAATTGAACTCACCTGTACAACCGTATGGTTTTTCACCAATCCTGTTAAGACATCTGGTGTTACGCTTACTGCTAGTCGATGCCCTAGTGAAGTGAGTCGCAACCATTCACGTGATGAGAGACAAAGTGAGCAGTAATACAACCTTGTACTGCGAGCCAGCCGGCCCAGCGTAGTACCGTCCGGAGCGTTCAGGAGGTCAAGCACGGACATGCGAGACCAACGAGGAGTCTTGAGGGTACAAGCGCCAGCTAAGGCCTTGAAGAGCCGGAAGACAAGGGTCGTGAAATAGAGGCGAAGTCAAGAGTGGACGAGACTCTGAGGATTCCCTCTACCAGTACACCAGTAGACAATAATACGATTGCGAGTAAAGGGGCACCGAAGTGCAGTGAGGATACAGGCAGGTATCTTGGCATAGAACTAGCTTAGAGCTACCAGGGAACTAAGGTAACTCTATATATACTATCCCGAATGGTGCACGGACCATCAGGGCAAAGGGTGATCCATAAGGATCAAGCAGGCTTCCCATCGGGAAGGAATGAAGAGGATCAAAAAGGGGTCCCGTTGTCGTGAAGAGCGGAAGCGGATCAACGGGATCAAACAGGATCGAAAGATGAAACGTGCCCAATATGGCTGTAAGGTCCATAGGGCTGTACATGTGATGGAAGGTCAAGAACGGGGTTCCATTGGAAGGGGAAAATAGGATCAAAGGGGATCCGCTGTCTTGGGGCAGTGAGGATCAGCGCGAGAATCCACAGATGATTGGAGGCGCATCTAATGCTGTATGTGGACGGAGTTCCGCATGGCTATACAAGGGTTGAGGATCAACCTGGGTCGTGACAAGTCATGTTCCTGCAACCGGCGAGGAACGGAGTAACGAAGGGAAGAGCGGAGGGTTCCGGGATTGGTTAGGAACGGGTGTCCGTCTTCAGGGTAGGTCTTACTAGACGATCTGTGACCGAGATGTCTAGAGGAACGCTGATTGGCCATAAGCGAGAGTATGGCGACTCTGAAGGTGTCCTATGATGAGGACGACAATGGTAGTACTCCCAGAGTACAGATATGCGCGGTAAGGCTTCTGCCAGAGCCTAAGGATAACGTGGTCCCTGTCCGTCGAGGAAAGGCGAAGAAAAAGAATGAAGTGGTCTGGTCCGGTGGTACTGCCAGCGAACCGTGGATTTCCGTAACATCTGGTTCCTCGGGCTCATAATCCTCACCATAGAATAGCATGGGCCATTTCTTTGCTGTCATTTTGAAGGCCCCACCTTGTAACAATTCCATTCCCCTAGGTTGTTGTCAGGTATGGAAACTATGATGGGATGGGCAACTCATGCTATTGGGTCCTCATCAAACTCGTCCACATCCCGGCGAGAAATGAGGAGTTGTGCCAGTTGTGGATGGTAAATCCCTTGCTGTGATTTGCCCTTGGTTTCCGTGATGGCAGGTGTGAGTGGCTGTGACATGTCAACGTGTATGTATGTACTGCAAGCACTTGTGTTTTATAGCAGTGAGGTCTTGAGACTGACCCTTGCTCATACCCTTAGTAATCTGTTGACAGTATTAGTAGTATGGGTGCATATATGCACATACATACCACTTTTATGATAACCTGGATGTTACGCTTACTGCGAGCCGATGCCCTAGCGAAGTTAGTCGCAACCGTTCGTGAGAGAGAAGGGGAAGTGAGCAGTAATACAACCTTGTACTGCGAGCCAGCCGGCCCAGCGTAGTACCATCCGAACGTTCAGGAGGTCAAGCACGGGCGTGCAAGACCGACGAGGGGTCTTGAAGATACGAGCGCAAGCTAATGCCTCGAAGAGCGACGAAGACAAGGTCGTGAAATAGAGGCGAAGTCGAGAGTGGACGAGACTCTGAGGGTTCCCTCTACCAGTACACCAGTAGACAAGATACGATTGCGAGTAGAGAGGCACCGAAGTGCAGTAGAGGATACAGGCAGGTATCTGGCGTAGAACTAGCTTAGAGCTACCAAGGAACGAAGGTAACTCTATATATACTATCCTGAATGGTGCACGGACCATCAGGGTGAAGGGTGATCCTAAGGATCAAACAGGGTTCCCACATCAGGAACGGAAGGAAGAGGAACAAAAGGAATCCCGTTGTCGTGAAGAGCGGAAGGGGATCAACGGGATCATACAGGATCAAAGAAGAGACGTGCCTAATATGGCTAAAGGGTCCATAGGGCTGTACACATGATGGAAGGTCAAGAACGGGGTTCCATCAGAAGGGGAAATAGGATCAAACGGGAGTCCGCTGTCTCGGGGCGATGAGGATCAGCGCGAGAATCCACAGATGATCGAGAATCCACAGATGATCGAGAACATATCTAGTGCCTTATGCGGACGGGGTTCCGCACGGCTATACAAGGGCTATGGGCGAGCCCGGGTCGTGACAAGTCGTGTTCCTGCAACCAGCGAGGAACGGGATAACGAAAGGAAGGCGGAGGGTTCCGGGATTGAGTAGGAACAGGTGTCCGTCTTCAGGGTAGGTCTTGCTAGACGATCTGTGACCGAGATGTCTAGACGAACGCTGATTGACCATAAACGAGAGTATGGCGGCTCTAAGGATGTCCTATGGAGAGGACGATGATAATAGTACTCTCAGAGTACTGGTACGCGCGGTAAGGCTTCTGCCAGAGCCTGAGGGTAAACGTGGTCCCTGTCCGTCGAGGAAGAGGCGAAGAAAAGAATTAAGTGGTCCGGTCTGGTGGTACTGCCGGTGAACCGTGGTTTCCGTAACACATAGTGCCCCTCTGCCACAAGTAAAAACTGGATGGTCGAAGCCAAGGCACACAAGGATTTTTCAACAAACACTCACGTTCACCAGGGACCAATAACCAAGATTGGACCAGGCTATCACTGTGAAGGTACCACCTGTCACAAATTCACCCTTCTCTCAGATCACGCCGGGAGACAGCCACCACTCAGCTTTGTTCGGAAGACGTCCAAGCATGGAACGATGTTAAACTTAGCCATTGCCCTCCGATTCCAACCTAGGGAACTTGGAATGTCCAGCGTAAGTGAAAGACGTGAAACTTAGGATTTAATAGGAAGACAGATGTGGGAGACTTCTCACCTCTCGACTGATGTGACTCGCACCGCTCCTCCCTTGACTGACGTGGACCAGGGTTGGTCACACCTATCATATCCCTAACTTCGACCGTAGCTATCAACTCCGAACAACTCCGGTCGGAGTTACCCTGGCAGATTTCGCAAAGTCATTTCCATTCCATGGACTTCGCGCCAGAGTTGTAACTCCAGCTGGACTTCTTATCCCCGTTAGTACTAGTTCGATTCATTTCATCCCGTCCGTACCTTGCAGTACCTTACAACCCATCAGCTTATATTCACCCCCACTGTCACTCTCGGTGTGTCTGGCTATGTCACGCCACCCATTCATTCATTGCCTATATCCTATGTGCCTTCACAGTGTTACACTTACTGTGACAACTGGAGTTAACACAGTTGCAGAGAGCGAACAATGAGAAGAGCAGTGTTCTGTTTGATAGTCATCGACTTAAGCGGAGCGAAGTCGGCGATGTCGCACTCAACCCTTAGAGCAGGGTCCTCTTGTGACGACGCGAAGTCCAAGTTCTTCACAGGAAGAAGGAGAGAAGTCCGAGCGAGAAGAAAGGAACTTCGAGTGAGGAGTACTCCAGTAAACGCAGTATGAATTGCGTAGAACTAGATTGGGTTTCTACAGTACAATGCTCGAAGTATTTATACGATGCAAGATTTAGCATGGACCATCGGGTCCCATAGGAAAAGCAAGTGTCCCGCAAGTCGGAACAATATGGACGAAGAGGAAACGGAAAGGAAACGGAGTCCTGCTGTCAGGAAGAGCGGAAGGAACAGCGAGCGGGACAGAACGGAAGTCATACTCGGAGGAAATCGCTGAGTGACAGTACAGCATCGTAGGGAACAATCAGAAGACATCGGATGGGGCCGTCCCATCGTGAGGAGAGGAATGAGTCCGAAGGATGACAGAGAAAGAAATAAACGCAGCGATAAGTAAAACCGTAACACACAGCTCCGGTCCAGACTTACTCCGGACCTCAGTATATAAGCTCTTTACTTTGTATTCTATTACCCTCAGTTTGAATATTGATTTAGTTTCCCTCTCCTCACATCTTGGTCCTCCTCACTCTCTTTCACCCTCATCTCCTACTCCTCCTAAATACCAGGGCACGGGATTGGCAAGGGCGCGACATACACGTCTTGTGCCGAAGCCCTGCTCCGACCTCCGTTCCGCACCTCTGCCGACAACTCCATCGGGCCTCCGCCCCTTCTCTCTATTTAGTCTTGGACCTCCGTCCGGACTTAGCTCTCGGGATCCGGACTTAACAGTATATTCAAACTGTACCTTGTCAACATCCCTTCCCATCATGTCCTACTACGTACCCACCTCTCCACACACTACACACAGATGCTTCCTCGAAACCGGGTTTGGTCCTTCATGCACCATCCCAGGTGAATACTTCAGTCTCACCCAGCAAGCCATGCCCTCCATCTCTGGTGCGGCTTGGTGCGCCCCACTATCTCCGCTCACCCCACTCCCACGCAACTTCTCCCCTATCGGTCCGCGTTTCCGTACTGTTTCGGATGAGGATCTATATGACGATTATCACCCAGAAAATCCAATTCCAGGAGCAGGCGGTGGTGGTGATGATGGTGGCAGCGACAACGGTGATGACCCTGATGACCCCGGACACAACCCCAATCCTTCCAGGTCGACAACTCCGAACACTGAGCAACTCTTCGGGAATGACCCCGGAGATGACAATAGTGTCAACCAGGTACCCCTAGCCTATGAGCCTTTTGATAGGCTTGCCCAGGCCATAGAAACAATGACTCGCGAAGCGCTCCGTCACAAGCCAGTGACGAGCGAAACCAAGACAAAGGTCCGAGAACCAGACACTTTCGACGGGTCTGACCCGAAGAAACTCCGGCCTTTTGTCGTTCAGTGCGAGCTCAATTTCCAGGCCAACCCAGGGACCTACAGTCGCAATCGGAGCAAAGTCACCTTTGCCCAGTCATATCTCAAGGGTATGGCACTCGACTATTTTGAGCTGGACTTGCTTGGAGCAGCACCGGCCCGAGTCCAACCCTTGTGGATGAACAACTGGCAGTCATTTCTCTTTGAACTCCAGTCCAATTTCGGCCCCCACGACCCTGTTGCTGAAGCAGAAGCTCAGCTTGAGCAACTGCGGATGCGTGACAACCTGTGCATCACCAAATATGTTGTGGAGTGGAACTGCCTGGCCAACCAAGTCCGAGAATGGGGCCCCGGCGCACTCCGTCGGAGTTTCTATATCGGACTGCTGGACCGCATCAAGGACGAAATTGCTCGTCACAGGAAACCCGACACCATCCATGACCTCCGCGCCCTCTCACAAAAAATCAACCAGAGATACTGGGAACCCAAGGAAGAGATTTCTCGCGCCCAGAAGAACTCTGGTTCGACCTCTGGGGGTAACCCCACCACTAGATCATCGAGCGCTCCTCAGATGAACAATAAACTCAAGGATGATAAATCCAAGGGTACCTCCACTGCTCCGTCCACCTCCACCCCTAACTCCGGCGGAGGCAACAATCAGAAGGGCAACAACTCCGGCCCTTCCAACAAACCCGACATCTCGTTGAAGCTAGGCAAGGATGGTAAGCTTCTCCCAGAGGAGCGCCAACGCCGGCTCCGACTCAACCTTTGCCTCTTCTGCGGCGAAGGTGGTCACAATGCCAAGGACTGTCCAAAGTCCAGCTCATGGGCATCTAAGGCTCGAGCGGTCACCGCAACTCCGGCCGACTCCGCCTCTACCCCCGCTCCTTCGGAGGCGGAAAAATAAAGCGTGGCTTCCATACAGCACAGAATGGGAGTCGTGTTGGCCCTGACTGTGCTCTCAAGGAGTTACGTCTCAATGCGTCCACTCTCTCTGACCCTGCTCTTTCTCCTCTCATTGCTCTCTCCGCATACAATATTTCCCACATCCCTACTTTAATTGACTCCGGTTCTACTCATTGTTTCATAGACTCTTCTTTCATCGAAAAACATAAACTCCCTACGTACTCCGTTCCTCCGCTTACGCTCCATCTATTTGATGGTACATCTAACACATGTATCACCTCTGCTATAGACACCTCTGTGACCTTTGCTTCGGGCTCCTCCACCTCCGAGACATTTTATGTCACCTCGTTGGATTCCTCAAGTTCGCTTGTTCTCAGACATAGCTGGCTCACCCGTTACAATCCGTTGATTGATTGGGTTACGAGCAGCATCTCGTTCAGAATGCCTACAGAGGGAATGCCAACCCTGATGTCAACCTCCACGCCTCCGAGGGTTCCTTCCCCTTCCGTTTCGGTCTCCGACCCTCAGCCTCAGGCTCACCCTGGTCTAGCCAACCAACCCTCAGAGTGCGGAGTTGCCCAAAGCCCCCGGTCTGACCTGTCCTATGATCTCGTTCATCAATGCTGTCGCCTACCAACACGCAGTGAAGATGGAGGGATCAGTTCAGTTCGCTCTTTCCCTTTGCGACCTTTTTTCTGCTCGCTCCGCTTCGGTCTCCGAAGCTCTGGAGGAGACTATTGATCTCTCCGGAGTTCCTCCAGAGTACCATGACTTTGCCGACGTCTTTAGTAAAAAGAAGGCCGATACGCTAGCGCCTCATCGGCCCTTTGATCTGAAGATCGAAATCGAAGATGGAGCTTCTCCCCTGGTTGGGAGAAACTACTCTCTTTCCTCCACAGAACAAGGGGCACTCCATGACTTCCTTGATGAACATTTGAATATGGGGTTCATACGGCACTCTTCCTCTCCAAACGCTGCCCCTATTTTGTTTGTTAAGAAGAAGGATGGCTCCCTTCAGCTCTGTGTTGATTTCCGT
>JBBPJL010000742.1:0-14032 GCA_038088675.1 Xanthoconium separans | reverse complement strand
ATCAATCCAAGTTGATTCTTTCGATTGTTCTGTTCATCTGTGTACCACAGATCATCACTTCGTTCATTTTGGCGGGTATGTACTACAATCCCGACACATCTTTTTCAGGTAGGCATGATGGTTTGACTGTGTATATCACTGTAGTTTCATCCGATCGATCCAATTGTTGATTTTTTTTTGTTTCAGCCTCGATTGTCAATGTTCAAGTTCTCGACCTTGCTTTTTGCAATGGCGTGGTCAAGATCCCACCCTCCCTGCTCTTTGGTATTGCAGTTCCCAGATTTGTTCTTAGTGCAATACTTTTTATCCTTGCTTGCGTCTCAACTTTGAAAGAATCGGTTGAGATGTACGGAGCGATCAATCTGTGGCAACCTAATCAATACATGCAACGTCTCTTGAGAGACGGTATTCTTTACTTCCTCGTGTATGTTGCCGTGTCTTTTTTGCCCTCGGATCCGTGCCAACTCGAACTGACCGTTCGCGCACTGGTATAGGAACATGCTTTACAATGTCCACGACATCATCACGAGCGTGGTCAACGTAAACCCCACTCTGGCTATGTTCCTTGCGGTGTTTTCGTACATAACCGTATGCCCCATTCTGCCTCGGTTCATCATCAGCATGCGAGAGCTGTATGATCAGCTCCATGACCGCTGGCGGGGGATTGACACTGGATTTGGTGTCATGTCACATCCGAACAGGAATGCGGACATGCTCGCAGCGGATGTCGCGGAGAGACACAAACGGACGATGGTGAGGGACACGGATGAGGCAGAGGCGATGCAGCTCGACCTAATCGGTGATAACACACGTCGAGTTTGAGCGGGTCATTTTTGGAGAAGGTTATGTAGTGTGTCGCATGGACAATTTGTGTGTACGCCTTGGGTTTTGAGTTGATCGTGTGTGTATGTGCGTTTTTCCTATTGACAGACGAACGAAACCAGTGGCCGATACGATATACGGAGACGTTGAAACTATAACGCACTGAGTGCCATAACTGCATAATGATACGTAACGAGGACTCTATGATCATCTGTTTCTAACCATTTGAGAAGCTGCCTTGGAGGATCTTGAAATGGGAAACGCCGTCATTGTTATCGTTATATTTGGCGAATCCAGGATCATGGCGGATGCTGAGATCCTCACCAGGTCACCCAACCAATTCGTACGTGCCCTTTCTGACTCTGACAGCGTGTCCTCCCGCTCGAACTTCTGTACGAGATGAGGGATGGACGAGGCGCGATTTGGTATGGAAGACTGGGTAAGACGCGCTGACTGACTTTTTGGAATGTATCCCTGGGCGGCGGGAGAAGGGATGTTCAGAGGAATCTACCAGTGCAAAAAGTCCCGTCTGTGATAGAGAAAAGATTCCCTTCGACCTGTGGGTAGGCCCATGCTAAGCCTATGCCAAGGCCGGGAGAGTCCGGACTAAGCGAGTCGGTAGTCTCGCAACCAGACGTAAGTTCGTACTGTTTACACGGGTCATTTTGGACTTCGCCTTGGACAGGTGTCAAACACGGAGCTCCTCAATTAAACAGTTGGTTACGAGAATCCGACTCGTTGGGGGTTGCCGAGCGCCAGCCTCCAGGACATCAAACTCGGGCTCGATTCCGAGTCGGGCTAAGGACTCGGACGCAGACAACCCGAGTCAGGGATCTGTGAAACGGTGTGCTCGTTAGCTGGTACCCGACAGCAGGATCCAATAATGATTGGGTAAGGGCGCGTTGCTAACGACGAAAACAGATTGCAAGGAGATAAATGACGGTCCTGGATTGTAGGACTCAAATCAATCCCAGATAGGAGACAAGCGAGCCGACGTCGCGAAAATGGACAATGCAACATTTTTATATCTCTGTCAGTGACGTCTGATGTTGAAATCCTGCCAAAGCTCGCTCATTCGAGCTCAAGCTTAAGGCCACGTGTACCCCTCGTCACCAGGGTTAATATGTTTATCTGGGGTGACGCACAGGAGCATCATTTCGGACTCTCTATCCAACAGAAGCCCTTAATCGATCGTATCGCATCGCTTGTAGGTCGAGGTCATTTTTGGGGACTTGGGGTCGATGGGCTGTCATGTTTCCTGTGCAAAACAGCGGGATCATTTGTATCTACACTATAGCGCTTACCTCCAAACGTGAACAAGGTATGTGGCGTACGTGCACATTCCCTAACAACGTACACCATTAATGAAGCGAAGGTGGTACCAAGGGACGCTGCATGGGGTCAGCATCCGTCATATGGTGAGAAACTCAGATTGCGCAGGGAGGTGAGAAAGATTCGTGGTCTCGCAGATAAAGTCATATGCCGTGACAAGCACAGCAAACTGAAATGACGAGATCCCCCTCCGACCACATAATCTCGTTCCCATCCGATCTGGTGACGTTTCAAGTTTCAAGCGTTGGGACAGAAACGTCATGAGAACTGTTGGTTGGCGTCAAGTTTGTTCGATCTCCGTGCGACGTTAAAACTCCGCAGTTAGTGACAGACGCCGCCTGGAACGGTTTTGGTAAAAGAGGGTCGGTTTGCAGTTCACTTCCATCTGGCCTTTTCATTGGGTACGCATCACACAAAATATTTCTTCAGGTGCTAGTTGAAGCGCACTTGTCAATTGAGGATTACAACAGGGAACTATCAACAAATGCGGGTCCAATCTCTTGCTTGTCGTGCTTGGGTTCCTTCGGCAGAAGAGTCATCCATCTCTTCTCCCTGATCTCTATGCCTTTGTTGCCGAAATATCTTCCCCCTTCAAATTCCCAATCATCGTTGCCGCGTACCCACTGTCCTAAGCCACTGCAGTATTCCCTTACATGTGAATTCAAGGGCTCGTCCCACCGAGGGAGTGCTGCCATGGCGGCGAGGAACTTGAGTTCCAACTTCGTATGATAGTCTTGCGCCCATAGCATCGCGCCGTTCACGTCTGTACCAAGTTCCCTCATCAAGATCGTGATGATGTTGTGGTCGTCGTTCCCAACGGATTGCTCGATATTGTAGGATGTGATGTCCTTCAAACCGATTATGTAAGCCTCATGCACAGATTTCTGGTCAATGGATACGACTGACGTTTCCTACAGAAATCATGTCAATCGCTGCGTAGAACATCACTTGGATGGCGGGGTGCGACATGACTTCGTCAGGGATGTCAAGGTCGAGTTCGATCAGAGCGAACGCAGCTTTCGCTCCGATCGTGTCGCGTCGGATGTCAAAATAACTTTGGATATCGCGGATGTGACTCCTGCTTCTTTCAACGGCCTGCTGCACGACAGCTTCGAGGTAGGTATCATAGGATGCGATGAACCGCTTCTGGGATTGTGCGCTTGCATGCGGTATCGTACGTTCCCAGAATCTGTCAGTGCGTTGACGTCATTTCCCTGGAGGCGCTCCTAAATACTCACTGACGATGCATCTCCCCGGCGACCCATTCTCCACGAGGTCGTGGCTTGTGTGGGTTTCGCAGGGCGTCCATAATGATGTCCTTTTGCTTCCGAACCTCTCCGGGGTCGGACGCATCCGTGTACTCGTCAATGACGAAGACTAGGTTCATGAAATCACACCCGGTTCTAAGGTGTTCTGATCAGGCGAGTCAGAAATGATCAGTCAACGCATCTGCGATCACTTGCCCTTCTTTGCATCAGCAAAAACCATGCAAGCAAGGAGACCTGTCAAACAAGGTAAGTGCGCGCGTTGCTGGGAGGCAGGATTACCGAACCGAAATTACAGAGATCAAAGGCTCGCTGCGCCTTCGAGCTGAATGCTCGAAAACTTGCCGTCCAGTCAGCAGATTCTTTTGCCACGAAATAATTCTGGTTGACACGACGAGTCCACGGCCATCTTTGAAGTATATTCGGGATGAAAACCTTGGCTCCACGTTCGCCGTTGTCTTTGTCGATGGCGGACGGTTTCTCCGCGATGAAGCCATTGGCAGCGTATTTGGGTCTCTTTGCGATCAGGCCAGAGACGGTGTATGAAGCAGTTATGCCCAAAAATGCGCCGAGAGAGAGCAAGGTATAGTTATCCATTTGACGAGGTTTCGATCGGATGTGGGTGCTAGCTTTATAGTCCCCGTCAACCTCACTCAGACAGTTGATTTCTTACGGATCATATGTGGATTGACAGAACCCACTGTATCTGGACATAGCGTTAAATCTATGGAAGCATGTGGGTTTGACTGCGGCTAACCTGTGTGGACCTGTTAGCGGCGTAACTCCGTGATGAAACGACCTGCAAGAGAAATACTGCATGCATCATATTCATATTGTTATATTTTGCATTTCTGAAGCTAGTGGCAGGTGTGATCGCCAAGACTATGAAGCAGGGGAAAATGAGGCACATCTAACAAATCCAATTAGTCAGGCGGCACGAGATGGAGAATGAATCATTCCAGTATGAGGCAATGCGAACGTCACATCACGAGCGAACAGCGAATCTAAAGATCAAACTAAATAATCGTGTCAAACAACATGTGCTATGATCCCCGTCCCGTATGTTTCCACACTCAGACCCAACGTTCTGTCTTCGGGAGCGACCGAAGTTGTCACCTCAGGTACATAAGTACTTTCGACCTACCCGTTTTCATCGGAGCGTGGAACGGAAGGTACCGACTAATTAACGCTGGTTCCCGCTCGAGACCAGCGTCCAGGGTTTTACTGTCAAGAAGATATGTCGTCGATTTTGGGGGGGATAATCCAGAAACAAATGAATAAGAGTTTCAACTTCGCTGGCTTTAATGTCACCTTGGATGACCAAGATGCTCTCTGGATGCTGTGCTCGGACAAAGATACCTGTCACTCGAGCACACTGATTATTATTGCATGCGGAGCCACCAAATCATGGATACCTTCTGAAAGACATGGGAAGATACGCCACATCTCATCTCTCAGGCTGTGTAGAGGGTGATTATCATCTACAAACCTTACAGGGCGGCCGGAAAGTCGCGGAAATATGTATCTCGCCCGAGCTCGGAATCGCTCGGAATGTGTCTCCCGCCAGAACCTGCCAGCTCGTCAGCATAACGCGAACGGATAAAAAATTGAGAACTGAACGACTCGATCATCACGGAGAAGACCTGATATGCATTCGGGAGGTTCCGAAGGCTTGACAGCATTCAGTAGTTTGGTCATCGATCCGAGAGGCTTACTTATTTCTTGGCTCACACGACCTGCACTCCCAGTACGTATACAGTTATGTAACCGTTGGGTGATTACGGGCGAGATCCCGAAACACATGTTCAACATCGCTATGGTCACAACTGAAAGTCTCACCTTCAATTACTTCCGCGGCTCCGCCTTGTATCGGTGGAGAAGGTAACGCTTTTGTTGAGTTCGTGACTCATGTGAAATGCTTGCAGTACGATATGCTTCAATGCCAATGATGGTTCAGCTAATGACCAAACTGACAAGATGGAGGGTACGACAACAGTTGCCAGTGAGTGTCGAAGCATTTCAATTATCCAGAAAGAGTTACCTACTAATGATAATCTGTACATATTCTACCCATTGCTCCTCCGAGCCCTTCGACTCGCACTGATCCATTTCTTCTTATATGTACTACAAAACCCGACTACAACGCCTGCCACCCTGCTCCCATGTGTAGAGGACTTCATCCAGTCTAACAGTCGTCATCATTATATCATTCTTCGTAATGTAGTCATTCGCTGCTGCCATCTGTCAAGTTGTCCGACTCACACGCACTTAGACGGAGGCGCTGTCATTATTGTCAGCTGTCCCACTTGACCTTTCTGTGACCTGAATAATTTAAACGCGCTTGCAACAAGGCAACAAGGCAACAGAAAGAAGTGCACCATACCGTTGCGACCGGACCAAAGTGGCGTCTCTGTCAATGACAGGGGCCTATGGTCGACCGTCACAGTTCGAGGTTTCAAGCGCGTTTAGTTCCCTCGGTTTTCTACTCATTTAACACGCAAAAGCCACACGGCGTAGTGTCCTCGAGGATGGCCACTGCATCCGTTTTCGTCCGCGGACACGACAGATGCCAGTGTTAATCGGGACGCCGGGGCGTTTCTAGAAATTAGGTCTGTAGAAGATGTCCTATTTGGTGCCAATACCTGGATTAGTGTTTGAGAGATGAAATCTCCGAGATTTCAAGGCTGAGCAGGCCAGCGTCGACAATTGTGCGTGAACTTGTCGACAACCAACCGAGCGTGTACTCCCTTTCCTTAGCAAACAGCATCTTCACAATTTGGGCCACTGGAACGGCGATCTCGATAAACCACATTTTCATTCCACTTGCGACATCGATACCGACTGTATGGGGCGACGGGCCAAGGACGACGCCCGAGTATAGGAGAGAAGTCCATACTCACATGTATGTATCTTATTGAAACATTTCACCCACCTCTCGTCCAGGAACATGCCATCCCAGCGGAACGGCTGCATTCGACGGTCGACTCCAGTACTCTGCGCAAGCACTCGCTCGTTGATATGCTGAAATCGGGACAAACTCTACCGAGTCTACATCGCTGCAAAAGTAAGCAAACACGAAACTCGTTTCATCGCTTGTTTTACTGTCAGATTTGGATTGTAGGAGCAATCCTTCTCACGCTAAAGTAACCCTCAAGCAACATCGAGGTATGTTAGCGTATGTGTGCCCACCCACGATCATCCTCTCTCGTTCCTGCACATATTGCATAGGTAAATCAGCAGTCGAATATCGTGACAGCGTCTGACCCCTGATGAGACTTTACCAGCTCTCGTTCAATTCTAGACATACCACTCCCCAAGGATTCAATTGCCTCTGGCATGTCTGCCTCTCCTTCCACGACCGAATCCTCCCGCGGCGCGGCCTCCACGAACGCGATCGTAGACACGACCACACTTTGGCTAGCAAGTTGTTGCGAGCCCCGACCAAACTGACAATGAACACGTTCAAGAAGAGTATGGCAGTGTTATTTGTGACAGTCTCGGTCGTGAGCGTGTTGGCAACGTTGTTGATCAGGTTCCTGTCAATTTTCGGGATATCCACCCAGTTGGTCAGTCTTCGTACGTGTCCCGAGAATAACAGGATTCGCGCCGCAAAGTGGGAGAGGTCGTAGTGACTTACAAGAGAAAGTAGAGAATCCTATCTTTCACGAGTTGACACACGTACAGGTTAGGTTGCCACTGTTTATTTGTTCTGTACGTCTCGACCGCTCGCCTTAAAGTTGGTACGACAGCAAAGACGCAAAGCATAGCACTGAGGTCATATCGAGGGAATGAAAAAAAACCGGACTCTTGCGTTCTCCAAGCATGATCGAGATACGGAAGATCACAGTCACTATCTTTGATTCATGAAACCGACATCTCCGAGTAGCCGAGAACCACGATACGATGGTGCAGATCAGTTTTGTCCACGTGAGAAACCATATCATAACTGTACCGTATGCGTACATACCTGTTTCACAGAAGTACTGTGCAGACGCACAACTGATGGTTCCCGCAATCATTTGAACCGTGAGCCGCTCGCGCAGTAGCTGTCAGGATTCATGCTCACGCTTGAATGGAACTTAATATAGGGGTCAACGAGAAACGATAGACTCACCAATACTGACATGTACGAAACGCCGCTCTGGCCAGACCCTACCAATGAGAATTCACAATCAAGATCCCAGATTCGGAATGCTGGGTAACTCACAAAACCCTGAGGCACTGGTCATTTACGTGAGTGCCCTGAACCGTCCACACACTTGAATGTTGCGACTCACATTGCAAATGCAAGCCCAAGATAGCACACCTGGTACAAAGATGTGAGTTGAATTTGGGGGATATCTGAGGAATTCGACTCGCCATCACGAAGAGTGTAGAGATGATTTCATCTAAACACCGTTGATGGAAATATGTACTTACAAGGAACAATATAACGTACCCATATAAGCACTATCTGTATTTCGATTCTTAAGCTGGTAATCAAAAATCTAAGTACCATACACACCTCGCGCGAAAAGGTAAGAACTAAGAGAGAGAATTAGTCACTAGAGATGACGAAAGTGAGACAATTCGCACATTGGCCACAAGGGCGTCTTGAAGACCAGGGACGTGTGAACAAGACATGGTAGTAACGCACCAACATTGTAACGCACGCGACTATCATGGGCCTTGGGCAAATTTTAGGGTGACAGGGATCAATCGAACGCTGGGGGGACCAACGGAGCCGTTCACATCATTCCATTGAAACATGAAAACCAACCCCGCGGCTGATAAAGATACCAGTTGTTGGGACACAACGCTAAACAGAGGGTAAATACTAAACCAGGTAAGTACATATGAATAGAAAAAAAGTGGGATAATAGCTTACCTCGAGTGGTACGAGACTGGAGGAAAGGAACAAGCGAACGCGTCGACGCGATGTCCGTAAAAGGAAGTGCAGGTAAAATAATAGTAAATAATCATGTACACTGCCAGTACAGTAACGTTGGGCTGGATCTCCAACACCAGTGTAGTCCCATGACATTCAGTTAATCCAGGTACTGAGTCAATGCAGCCGTTATGCTGTACAGGACGCCACATAGTGATGAGGTGTTGCGATATCCTTGGAAACGGATTAGGAGTGGATCCAAAGATGGCTGGCTTGTCAGCTGGCATAATACAGGTGTTGTTTCAGCTAAGGTTAGGGCTTCCTCTGGCTCATCATCGATGTCATCTACCATCATGTGCGTAGGAATGCATCACTGCTGGCCGAGTCGGTTACGGTAACAGACAGGTGAATGGTAGACTCTTGCAAATTTGGCGAGCAATACGGCGATCACAATGATTGGCATCTTTGCCCTTACATATTGTGTATGGTCTGTTAGCGCAGAGCGAGAGGTGACATTTTTTATCCGCTAAAGTAATACTGTGGTACTCATGCATGCAGACAAACCCGGCACGTTCTTCCTGATCGTCCAATACCCTCGATGTTGGTGCGATCATCTGGTTTACTATTATATTTCGTAACGCTGACCAAGAGCTAGTGGGCAAAGGAGTTTTGACACCAAAGTAAGCAAATCGGGACGTTTCGTCGTCTCCATGTATTGATCCTCTCTTGATCAACCTCGATATCTGCGTCTCGATCAAATGTTCCTGCATGGACGCATGTGGTTTCATTATTTGAACGAAGCAGATTGGACCTGACAACACCGGCGAGGATGAAGGGTCGCATGATCCCCGCTCTCCTCATCCACTCCAGAAATTGAGTGTCATGGGCATGGGCGTTCGTCGAACGAATCTCTACAGCTAACTACTGTTGGCCGGGTGGTTCTGTGGGATAGATGTGGCGAATTTTGAAATCCGGGTGGTGAGTATCTACTGTATGGTTCGGCTTATCGGGTTGTATCATTCTTGACCTCACAGATCTCGTTTGCAACAAGTAGCATTGTGACGAAGGTAAACCTCCCGCGACCGCGACGCAAAACTTCGGGACTGCACAAACGCCTATTCTCTTATCTGGTTCCTCCAGCAGTGGTTATACGTGTTACCATTCAGTTGGGCCGCGCGACATCTCAATCATTTGGATTCATTACATCTCACCATTTACAGTGTCACGACAGTGAACGAAGTGCGTTTTCAGGTCAAATTGAACCCCTTGACGTGTCCATGTCCACTGATTAATCTCCACAACTCAGCCTTGACCCTCAGGGGTTTGCTGTGAATGTGGGGGTGACCATGAGCGTCCAACCATGGCGTCTCATGCTCAGGATTCAGGAACGATCGAGGGGATGAACGTTGCACTATGAGGTTCGGATGCCTCCGGCTCCCCAATTGATCAGATACAACATTTCAGTCGACGAACAGGAATTACCGACGTTCACCGACAAACATGATCAGTTTACCGCGGACGACGAAGTACAAATTTGTCACATTGCCCACTCTGAAAACCCTCGAGAAATATGCAGATTGAATGCGTGTGGATCCAGTGAGTTATGGTTGATTAAGCGACAACAGACGTCATTGGATCTCTGGGTTCATCCTATCGACTAAGAATCGATCTAGGTTGCGAAACGTGACCTCGACGTGTCTCGGTATTTCCTCACTATGACCACGTTCATAGGTTGTCTACTATGTACGCTTTTCCCTCTTTTTCTATGGTTCAGCTCCATGTTCGAGTCGGTCGTGTGCTTAGAGACGCGCATTGTGATTTGTTGACCTGCCTTAGGTTTTCCTGCTCGCTTCATCCTCGTTTAGCATGCACACTTACCTACGATCTTGCCCTCACTTCTACCGCGGTCAGATCAATCGACTTGCAAGAGCTCATCGCTACTGTCAACCCTACTCACAAGACACCATGTATCATGTGCATACGAATTCATCACCGAAATAGTGATTTTAGTGATGCTTTTCTCATAAGTTTCTCGAGTACTCCCCGAGGATACAACACATAGTGAGGCACCAACCTCGTAGTCAACTGTCTGGAGCTTACATTTCACTACATCACCATATCCTTCTAACACAAAACGACCATCTCAAACTTGAACTTGACAGCGCTGACGGACAGTCTGCTTGACATGTCTACATCTCTCTCTCCAACGTTGCCCGTGTTCAACCCGACTCCTTGGGTCTCGAGCCCGCTCGAATGGGAACTTGTTCTTCCAGGCAAGTACTTAACGTGAAATCAGTGCAATAGGAGAGACTAGAATGGAAGGTGATGGTGGCTGGCACAGATTCGACTTGAATACAAGAATCGACCACGTCGACGTAGCCCCGGCGCGTATCGATCGATGGCGAGTGCCATCCGAGTCAACGACGGGCATGTCTACAACAACTGGCGTATTCCATGTGGCGCGATGCCACCTTGCGTTGCGTGTGCCAGCCCCACCCCTTGCTGATGAGAAAATGCTCCAAACTAGGCCACGCCGATGCCAACGCGAGCAGTTCTCGGTCCGTGAGGTCCACTAGGCTCCACTGGATATTGAGGTAGATGTAACGGAGATGGCTAAATGTCATGCATGACTTGAAGTCTTGAATGGCGAGCACAAGCTCGTCGTCGAGAAGCATGTTATCGGCCTGGTAAATCCCGGATACTGTGAGGACCGGGTACTTAAACATTGGAAAAGAAGGCGAGGAGATTCAATGTATGCAAACAGTTTCGTGACAACAGGGAGTCGTGTTCAGGAGATTAGATGTGACATTGTAGGCAAAAGGTTGGAATGTGAACTGAACGTGTCCAAGGTGGAGGAAATGAGAGGAAAGACGGAAGAGAACACCTGGTCTGGCGATTTGCCGTGGACCTTGAAGTCGAGGCGAGTCAATGTAGGCATGCGGGCGAGATGCAGAAGAGTATTCATATCCAAGGGGGTATCATGACATCGACGACCTGGAGCGGCAGACAGAACTGGGGTCAATGTGGTCCATGTTGACGTTAATATGATGTCCCGTAGGGACAGTATCGCAAGACTTGGGCAGGTCTTCACCAGTGACTCGAGCGAATTCTAAAAGGAATCTATATTGAGCAACTGGAGCGAAGTGGAGACAGGTCCTGTAACTCTTTCCAGATCATGTCGAGTGCAGAATGTTCTTGCCAGACGAGCATGACCCACCAGTCTTTCCCGCTCAGGCCATGGACGATAATAAGTAATGATGTTGACAAGGATTTCTTGTATCTCGAGTGTGTGATGCATATAAGTAACTTGGGGATTGGGGTTCAAGAGGGCCATTGTCCTTCATTCTCGGGTTCCACGAAGGCCTCGACGAATACCATCCCAACCACCATGCGTTTGGATACAATACCTCGATGGCCCAGCGTTGATAGAGACAATAGGACATCCAATCCTCGATCCTGAGGGCGCGAACGCGCAGACGCCCGGGCTCCTTCTGCTTGTCGCAGATCGTAGCTGGCGCTGACAGGTGTGTCTGTTGGGTGTACATGTCTATGTGTCATGGCAACGCCGAGTGAACATCAGTCTGTTCGCTGAGTCCTTGTGTGAAGTACCGATCGCGGCCGAGTCTCCAAGAATCGAGATAGCCAAGCAACCTGACAGTGGACGGGCTCTCCGCCGCCGCCGTCTTGCACTGTACAACTTGCGAACTGCGTGGATACGCATAGCTAGATGGCGCATACCGTAGGACACATCGAAGCGATGCTAATGGGGAAGGCAATCAAGCGCAGAGGAAATGAAGAAACGAGTCGAAGCGAGTACTCACATGTTCGCCTCTGCCCGACTGTAACCGCTCGACCTGTCTGACGCCCTTGTGCTATTCAAGGGAAAAGAATTCAAGAGAGCACCAGCGAACCATTACGGGAAATGAATAAAACTTGCCTCACGAAGTCCAGATCGGAGGAAGCTTCAGAGGGTATGGAATCGGATGAGCACCATGGTCACAGTTGGTCACACACCGTGCGAACTTCGGCGTTCATCAAGTCCCATTCGAAATTATGGACTTGTGCCATGTCATCACTACCGCCTGGGACATTGTTTTTCCATTCTAGCTCGATGTACGCCAGGTTCCGGAGAAATGATACATAACCCCTTCTTTCGGTGGATGTTCATCGGATTCCAAGTTGAAAACCCTCAGGTACATTGACTGATCACATCCAGGTGAATCGGTTATTCGTGATCACCGAGGTGGGTGATGAATTGTTCTAGGCATTCATGGACACCAGTTACCTCAGGTCGGTTGCCTTCAGAGCCGTCTCTGTTTCTCCTACATTGCATGTCCTCCGACCTACAGTCCGCATTGGAACTTGTCGTTCTCAACGATTATGCATCCCGTACGGACCATTCATGTTCTGTAATGCTTGATCTGATACGCTGATGATGTAGTTGTTGTTGTCACGGCCGTTGGATATGACTATGGTGAGTGATCCGTCCGTGATCTTTTGTCTTACACGCGTTTCACCGTTGACGAGTTACCAAGGTAGAGTACATTTGGGTAAGAATTTCTTCATTATCGTTCACCTACAACGTCCCTGATAATGTTGCAGTGCCGACCCTGGACCTGGGTCTCTTTAATATTTATTATCGTGTGTACAATTCCTCACTATGTTCGTTTGATTCTAAGCTGACTGTTGGAATAGCTTCGTTACATTGGTCTTTTTTCGGCTACGTAGGTTTATTAGACCATGATGGCATAATTTCAGCACGGCTAACTATGAGTGAATCATCAAGCACTATCGGACTTGGTATGTTCAATGGTTCGGACTAAGTTCGTTAACCCATTGGTTCTTATTCCTGGCCCTCTAAAAGTAAGTTGTCCTCAATTAAAATTTGTTCGTCACCAATATTGGTACTCCGATAGGTGTACGTACCTGAATTTTCAAGTGAATGACAGACTTTCAACGTCGAAATAGTTGTGAGCACAGTCTTTCAAATCACTGTGCCATAAGGTGACCACACATCCAAAGGTAGGCTGTTGGTGCTAGCAAATTTTTCGGCATCCTTAGTGATCCTTTTTGCTACCGATTGTGAGTTACCTTTCCCTCTATGCACGACTTTCGCTATGTTAATTAGGGTCGGGGGTGATGAGTCTGCGTGCTTACACGATGTGGAATCGATCCAGGACAGTCCTTCGGATCCTTCTCTTCATGAATGTTGTGCAAATCATCACGTCCATCATTGTGTACGGAATATACGGCAGTCTGAACCACTGGTCAGGTACGTATTACAGAAACTGAATGTGCATATAACTATTGAGCGAGCTTACACTTTCAGAGACGATCGTCCATGTTTCTAATTTATCATTTTGCAATTCCTTGGTTGCTAATATTCCTCCGGCGGTGAATCAGCTTTCCATAATCCCGCGATTGGTACTGGCCACTACACTGGTTATTCTTGCTATTGCGCAAACCCTGAAGCAAGCAGTCGAAATGTACCAAGCGACGAAGCAATGGCAACTGAACCGCCCCATGCAGCTACTCTTGCGAGAAGGCATCCTCTATTTCTTCGTGTATGTCCAAGTCACGCCTGCGTGTGCTGCTGACCATGACTCGTACGTGCACTGGCCCGGTTCGCAGGAACGCTTTCTACCAACTCATTTCCTTGCTCGTTCTTCGAGCGAACGTCCTACCTAACAACGCCACGAGCTGTATTTTATTTCATCCTCTCGCTCCTCGGTTCATCATCGGCATA
>JBBPJL010000741.1:0-14054 GCA_038088675.1 Xanthoconium separans | reverse complement strand
TCGCTCGCGGTCCAGGTCCTTCACACCTCCGCGAGGTGTCCGTCATTCTAGCCCTCTACGAGCTCGTAGCCGGAGTCCACCTGGCAGGGTGAACAGGTCAAGATCCCCAGCTTCATCCCATCGCAGTTACGTGAGCCGAGGACCCCCACGTGGGAGGAGTGCCTCTTCTGTGTCTTCGAGAAGCTGGAGCCGGAGTCGTAGCTCGAGTCGAAGTCCTGACCGGCCGAGGGCAAAACACCGACTGCCAGCCGCAACTTCTATCAGAGATATTTCTCTTTCTATATCCAAGACAAACCTCAAACCACGCGCCAACCACGTTCTCAACCAAGAATCGGACTCGACAAAGCATGACAAGGGTGAGGTTAATGGGAGTCACGAGGTACGTTCTCTGAATGTTTGGGGTGAAGCATTGAATTCACATTTGAGTAGGTTGTCCCTCCTGGATCCCCTGACTCGGGGCGTCGATCCACCGACCGTATGCCACCGCCTTCTGCTATACCACCGATATCAGATTCCCGCGCTCAAGAGATAATTGTATCCCCAACCATGACGCAGCAGCGCCGTGATTCAATATCACCTGGTAGAGCAAAAAGCCTGAAAACTAGTGGCTTCAAACCGATTGGGCTTACTAGTTCATCGGTCAAGATGTTCTTCCCACCCGACGATCAAGAGCTTCACGGAACTGCGGTCAGAGGTCAAGGGCTTCCTCTACGACCTGAGATCCCAAGCAAGCGCGTGCACGAAGACGTCGTGCCGGATCAGGACGAATATTCTCGGCGAAAACTCGATTCGCGGCCTCCATTCTCGCTGGTGCAAGAAACCTCGGTAGAGGACATTCCTGAACTCCGACCGGCGTCGCCGAGCGTCCATGATATCTCAAAGGTGCCAATGTCACCAAAGGCCAACGGTGATCTTGTTACACCTGCACAGCAGCCCCGTCCGAGCGAGTTGGAAGTTGATGTGGTTACGCGACCATCGTCGCCGAGTCTCACATCACGAAAAGAACTATACGCGATCGTAAGCCAGGTTGGGGAGGGCACGTTTGGCAAGGTTTACAAGGCGCGAAATACGATCACCAACGTCCACGTTGCGCTGAAAAGGATACGAATGGAAGCGGAAAGAGATGGTTTCCCTGTGACTGCCATGCGGGAGATCAAACTTCTCCAATCGCTGAGGCATCAGAACGTCGTGCGCCTCTACGAAATGATGGTGTCGAATGGTAAGCGTGTTGATTGGCGATGGACGGCGCGCTGACGCGTATGTAGGTTCGGTATTCATGGTGTTCGAGTATATGGACCACGATCTCACGGGCGTCCTTTCGCAAACGCAATTTTCGTTTTCCGAGGCCAATCTCAAGTCGCTTTGCAACCAAATGCTGGCGGGGCTCGCATACCTGCACCACAAGGGGGTGATACACAGGGACGTCAAGGGATCGAACATTCTGATCAACAACCGGGGCGAGCTCAAGCTTGCAGACTTTGGTCTTGCGCGGTTCTATCAGAAACGGCGACGAATAGACTATACCAACCGGGTGATCACGCTATGGTACAGACCGCCCGAGCTGTTGTTTGGTGCGACGGTGTATGGGCCGGAAGTGGACATGTGGAGCGCTGGGTAAGTTCGTCATGATTTTGGGTGCTGATAGTGCCTGACACGCCTGCATCGTCGTAGTTGCATCATGCTCGAGCTGTTTACCAAGAAACCGATATTCCAGGGCAACGACGAGATTCACCAGCTGGACGTCATCTATCGTATCTTTGGCACGCCGACGCCCGAGCGATGGCCAGGCATTACCGAGCTGCCCTGGTATGAACTTGTGAAACCCAAGGAGGTCGTGCAGGACCATTTCAGGGAGCTCTTCCAAAAGTAGGTGGCGTGTCTATTTTTCAGTACGTATGACAAAGCTTATGATGGGCTAGGTGGCTCTCTCCTGCGGGCCTTGATCTGGCGGAGCAGTTGTTGACGTATGATCCTACGAAACGGGTCACCGCAACACAGGCGCTCGAGGCACCGTATTTCAAGGACGAGTTGCCACCGCCTGAGCTTCCGGTGGGGTAGGTGATCGGTCGATCAAGCTCTCACGGATACTCATGTCTTTCTTACCTAGTTTGGCATCGCTCGAGGGAGAGTGGCACGAGTTGGAGACTAAACGAGAGCGTGCCAAGAAACGACGTAAATTGGAAAATAGTATGCCACCACAGCCTGTCTAATACAACCCTTGGTGTTTTTTTGAATGTACGTATCACCAGGCGGTGACCATGAGAGGACGAGGGTTTCATGCGGGGGATTGAATGAGGCCTTGGATGGCAAGATGTTGCACGATTGCCTCGACCTGTGGCATGATGAGCGTTTGAGGAGGAAAGAGGGAGACGATATACATTTGCTGCTGTAGTTCGTATTTGCATGTCCCAACGTTTCGTAAAAGGAGCCCCTGTGGCTTCGCTGGTTTGCTCTACGTCGCCCAAGCCGCCAGCCTTGCCTTGAGCATCGTCTTCTTCCTTTCCGCCCTCGAACCAGATGAGCTTGTCGACCTGATCGATGGACCCCCTCAATCGGCCTTGTTCGATCATTTTTCGAGCCATTGTCTCTGCGGCGCTGGGAGCCAAGTCGAGCAAAGCGCCCAAGCCATGAAAGGAGATGTTGTTGTAAATCTTTGAGCTGGCCAACAGGTTGTGTTCCATGACTGCGCGATCAAGGACGGTGGAAGGACCCTTGCGTTTGCTGGTGGAGGCATCCGCGAGATCGTCTTGGTCGACGGTCGAAACGAGTCTGTCGTTGCTGGATATGGTTATTTTGGCGAGCTGGTGTGGACGCAGAGAGTCTTCGAAGCTCTTGACTTCTGCGGGACGGAGGATGCGGTCGAGGAACATCTTTGAGAGGATGTTGTAAGTGGGAAGTTCGGCAGACCGTTCGTCCCTGTAGAGAGAGGCAAGAATGCGGGAGCGGTTAGGACCAGCGGGGGCGAGAACTGCGCAGGTGACGGCGTGCGACCTGCGATTGGGATGTGAGGAATTTATCTTTGACGTGGGCGTGGCAGAGGCTCACAAAATGACCTTGCGTTCCTCTTCGTCGATTTCTGCGAACCAAGATAGTTCGTGGTATCGCAGCGCGGCTTCGAGGAATTTGCGTGCGTAATCGCTGATGCGTGCTTGACATAGCTTGAATTGGAGTTGGATCTCTTTGTCTGCGGTGGAGTTGGATAGGGAGGCGGCACGATTGTAGTAGGTATTTGCCTGGACCGAGTCCTCGTCTTCCAAGAGAAGACGGACGATGCGGACGTAGACGCGGAACTTTTCTTCGTCAGGCAATGAACTGGGCGTAGAAATCGTAAAGGGGGGATTGGAAGGGCACTAAAATAGGTGTGCGTACCGGGAGCCAGAGTCGAGAGACACGCTCATGAGGACGCGCGCCGCCTCGGACCATTCTTCCTCCGTCTCGAAGAGATCGGCGAGTTGGAATCTCAGCGAGTTTATCTGGGAGCGATGAGATGGTCACTGTGGGGGGAGGGAGATCATACCTGTTCCTCGTAGCTGGCGATGCGGGGCTGGAGGGTGGCGAGGGCATCTTCGACGATGCGCTTGCGGGTGTCGTGGTCCTTGATGACCCCTGCGCCGATGCTTTTGACGAGCTCTGAGATGACCTGTCTACCGGTGACGAGGCCGACGATGTCCGGGTTGGCGACGGCGTCGATGAGCGCGTGGAGATCGTTTGTGTCTGTCCTGGCTAGTGTTTCTGAGAGTAGGGCGAGGTAAGCGGGTGTCTTGTCCTTTTGAGCGAGGGTAGCCAACTGTGCTAGTTTAGCGTCCATGATGGAGTGTCTAACTTAATTAGGAGTAATTTCTCATACGTACAAAACTTTATTTAGCTTTTTCTTGTCGTCGTCTTGGTGATCCATTGCGGGCGCGGACGACTACTATGATACCCACCACCATCATAGCCTCGGAACACAGTATATACGATGGCCCTCAACTCCCCACGCTCACCCAGCAATGTCTGCTTTCCCCCGGGGCGCTGTGCGCTCTTTCCGACTCGTCTCGCCAGACGACGTCCTCAGTCCGACAGCAGACTTTGACATGACGTCGCCTATCGGGGGAGACCGTGCTCGGTTTCACCACCGTACCACCCTCAGTTCTTACCAGAACTCGACCCCTCGAAACCGTGGCCACTCACGCAACTCGAGGAGCCTCGTCGTGGTCATCCCTCCCCCGAATCTGCCCCTCAGGCAGGGCCAGCTCGGAAACGTCCTCTCAAAGGGCCCCCAGCACAGACTCTCCCATGGCATTCTCATGCCCTTGTGTCCATCCGTGCGTACCTCTCTCACTCGTCCTGGTGCTAAACCCGATCGTTTGCATGCTTCAGCTGTTCGGTCAACTGAGTGCCATTGCTCGCGAATTTAACTTTCCGAGCACCGTCGGTCTCTGCCTCTACCTTCACATCAACGAAGGCGGCATAACGATGACGCCTCGTATCTCCGAGGACTCTTGGCAGTGCCTCTTTGCTCACTTGTTCCAAGGTAACGCTCCTTCCACCGCACAGCTTCCCATTGGGGGTAGTATCGAATTCGACATCGACTTGGACAAAGCCAGGTGGTTCGATGCCTGGGTATCCGGCAGTTTGTGGGACTCGGCCCCAGCATCTCCCCCAATGCTCACCTCCAAGCCGTTCGTAGAAGCTCACTGGCGCAGCGAATTCCAGTCCGTCAACGTAGAGGAACAAACCGTCGAAGGGTCCCATACCCTCGTTGCAGGTTCGCGGCCGGAAACCCGTCGCCATCTTCCCAAGAAGCTCTCCCTTGTGGAACGACTCGATTTAGACGGTGTCAACGTCCCTCCCAGATTGCACAGTCCTCAAAATCACTTCGACTCTCCCCCAACTCACGGCACTTATGCCTCCTCCCCCATTCTCCAGTCCCCGAAGCTCGCCGAAAGTGACCTCGCACGTCGCGTTCATTCGTGGAGGGTAAACACAGAGTTGTATCCGGCCTCGATGGTAGAAACCTACCAGCCAGCCCCAGATGTCGGCGTACCCCTCGAACTCACGACCATGGACGAGTATGCACTGCAGCGTGATTCTCACAAGGTTGTCGATATCGACGAGTACCTCTGGTCTGTTGCTTCCGTGGGACCCCACAGTTCTGCCACCGAATCGCACGTCGTATCTTCTCATCCTTCTTCCGTTCATCTCGATCGTCCTACAAATGATACTCTTCCGATCACACCGTCCACAGTCACAAGCTGGGGGCCACCCGATGACGAATGGCACCCAGACGATGTCGACGAATCTCCGCTCCCTTCCCCTGACCTGGGAGAGCGCGTCATCGAGGATATCATGGCCCCTAGACGGCCCGCGGTCTGGGGAAACTCGTTCGGTTGGCGGTCCGCAACCACATGGAAAACGGTCTATCCCTATGCTTTCATTCCCACACAACCCACGTTCCAATTCCATCTTGAACACCACGCCAATCAGCATCCCAGTTCGGCGATTTGTAAGTGGTGATTGCTTCAGAGGAGATGCCTCATCTCATCGGGCCCCATCGGGCTGTGTGTTTAGATCCACCGACCTCGGCTAATGTAACTGACACGCACGTTCTCTCGAATGTCTACCCTGCTCTCGATATCTGTGAGTTCGGCCAACCTATGCTGTACAGTAACTCACCGTCGGCGCGTTCAGACCCTGCTGTATATCCTTATTTCAACATTTATCCGGCCATCGATTTACAAATTGAAACTCCAAACAAGATAGCCTCCAACGTCTGGTACGGGCGAGAGCTTGAAGCGCAAGCGATTCTCATCTCTCACACCTGTGAGTCCGAACGTTTCATTCACGCATGCCTATTCTTACATCTGATGGCATCTATCCCATGTTCTCAGCCGCGATTAGCCAGGAGTCAGTTCTCAACTCTCCACCAGTGGAACCAGTCAATGTGAAATTACCAGTCTCATATCCGTTGTTCGACATCTGTGAGTGTTTAGTTTACGCTACTCGGTTTTCTAATATCTGAGAAATGGCACTAGACCCTGCAGGTTATCCCAGGTCTCTCGAGTCCATTTACCCCGCCGTCTCGATCGAGGATCTCTCGCTGGTGATCTACTTGAAGCCTTTGTATCCTTGCATTCGGATCTGTATGTTTTGAGACGACGCCTAGCTAATGCCTTGCTGACGTGACCAATCCTCAGACCCTGCCGTGTATCCATTTGTGGAGCCATATCCTTCCTTGTCAGATTCTCATCGCATTCCTGGGACTCTCGACGAATGCCAGTACGAATCTGCCAAGGCGTTTCTCGCATTATTAGAGGTAAAGGAACTGCTTTGAGCATTCTTTCCGCCGCGACTGAAATGCGTTTTAGCTCAAGCCAGTTGAGACAATAACTGTAGTACATCCACCCCGCCCTGTTCCTCCGACGCTGGTGGCTCAGCAAGGAATAACGATACGAGATGAAGGTACTGGTATCGCCACGACTCCTCCGTTGCGAGTGAGAAGTAAACGGCAGCGAAGTCATATGGATTTACGTGCATCGGTCCTTCGAGCTGCAGGGAAACGTCCAATACAAGGTCCGAAAACGCATCTGCAGCTCCACATCGAAGAATTTCAAGACGGTGCAGTGTGGACCCCAAGCGGATCTATCGAAGAACTCTCGTCCCCAATGATTGTAGATGATTTCAAGCCCATAATCAAGAGGAGACGGAGAGAAATGCCCATGCAGAAACCTCGGCGTCCCCCGTCCCTTGATCGTTCCCCCGCAGTGTTCTCAGATTCAGTATTCTCAGATTCAGGAACCACTGTTGTGCAATCACCGCAGGTCGTTGTTCCTCACCTGCAGCCACAAGCCGAGCGCTCGATATCTCCTCTCCGCATCCGCAGGGCAGGAATTCCATCTCAGCCACCCCTAGGCATCTTCGAGGTGCCATTGATACGGGCTACGCAAGCACCGGTTGATGCTGTATCCTTTCCGGAGCCACAACTAACCTCGCCTCAGGCATCGCCCCTCCTTGTCCGCAGCCCAGGAATGCAAACGCAGTCCCTGGACTTGGCTGTGTCTGAGTCACCCATGGTACGGCCACCGCAACCGCCGCCGCCACCGCCGCCAAAGGTCGTTCCTTTCCCCATTCAACCGCCGCCTCTGCCCCCGGTACCGCCTCTTCGCCGCACTCGAGCGCCGTCATCCCCTCTTTTCAGCCCAGAGATCGCACACCAGACGTCGCTCGACCTAGCCGTGTCCGAGACACCCAAGCCGCGCGTCGTTGCACCTCCCAGCTCATTTTCCAAGCGGACGGCGAGCGCGCGCTTGTCCGACGCGGTCAAGTCGATCACACGGAGAACCTCGAGGCAGCGATCCAGTTCGTTGACTGGGACGCCTGAAAACCCATCTGCCGACCAGGGACGCGCCAGTGCACGCGCGAGGCTTCCCTCGTTGACGACCGACCGACCACCGTCGGCCGTGCTTGCCTCGCTCCCGCCTACCACGTCGCCTCCCTTCCTGGTTCGGAACTTGTCGCACAAGGAGAGCATGGTCTTGCAACGGATCAAGGCATACGAGGACTCGACCGGTGAGCCTTTCGACAAGACACCTCTCGGCCTGGATCTCTGACCGAGACCATCCAGACTCGAACCAGTCCTCTGGCATTGCGGGCACCAAAGGGATGCATTCCTCAGAGATACTGCCGCGATTGGCGCCGCTAAACAGCGCTACATTCTAGACGGAACGATCTTATGTTTGCTTATTATAATTCTTCGTGTTTTAGCTATGTTCTCTGTTATCGTTGGTAAAAAAATATATGAATACAATGTGCATGACAAGGAAAAAAAGAAAAAGTTGTGATACAGTCAGTGGTGGTCAACTGGAATCAGTCCGAGTCGTGGTAAGGAGGAGGTTGGTCCACGTCGGAATTATCGGCGGTCAACGTGTGCCCAATGCCAGGCATCGGCACAGGGCCTTGCTCCGGCTCTGGCGAAGACAAAGGCGACATTCCAACCAGGGCAGATCCATTCCGAGGATGAGATGCTCGCGCCTCGCGCAACTCCCGCTCCCTCGCATCATTCAACTCCTTGCGTCGCCGATCATCGTAATACGCCAACATGACCTATATATATACATCAAGGCGAGGTTCACGAAAATCCAAATGCCACATACGTTGTGCGCCACGGCCGCCTCGGCCGCTTTACGTTCCGCCGCTGCCCTCTGCGCACGTTCTTCCTTGTCCGTCTCCCGATCGAGCGCTTCTTTGAGGATCGCGGCGCCAACACGGAGATCGTCCATCCTGGCCGGGTTGAAGACGTAGCGGGATTCAAACTTGACGACCTATACATGAAGTGTCACCTTTATTCGACACACGCCGACACCGTCGAAAAAGCGTTCAAGCGACGCACTTTGGGACTGAATCCGAGCTGCAGGATTATAATAACCGTATAAAGGTCAAATGGGGATCGAGCGCGCCGGCACTCGAGAGACTCACCGCGACGGCATACTCGAGCGCACCTTTCGGCTCTACGAGTCGTCGCTTGATGGTATCGTTTTCGCGCTTGAACATCTGATATTTGGGGTTGTCAGGCTCGCGCAAGATGTTGTCTGCCATCTTGGACAACGTCTGCGTGCCGACAACGTCGTGAGCGTTCACACATGAAGATGTGGACAAGAGAAAGGTTCCGTGCTTGCCTTGAGAGAGTCCATGGCGACTTGGTGTGCGTTGGGTCGAAAGATGCCTGGATCGATCATGCGGCGAAAGGCCTGACGCTTCTCGTGCTCGTGCATGAGATCAGCGCGCGAGGCGCCTGCAATCGAGCTTGCATTGCGTTTAGCGGCAGCTTCTGCAAGTTGTTGAGTGGTGGGACTGGACATGGTGGTTCGGATGCAGCCAGCCACAATTTGAAGTCGTGACTCACACAGGGGCTTTAATCGTACATATGGCTAGTACAGAACGGGAAGTACACAAAATAAAGTATATCAAGATCAAAGTGTCAATCCGACTCCACGTCCGAATCATTCTGCGTGTCTTGTACGGGGAGTGACAGGCCAGCTGCCCGACCAACTTTCAACTCATAAGGTGTTCCTTCCTCCTCTTCAGAGGAACTTTCACTACTCAACGGAGGCTCGTGTCCATCTGGGGTGGGTTCTCTGCTCTTCACACCTTTCGGCATCTTGATCTGGGAGGGGAACGGGATCGCAAGTGCGGAAACGGATTTCCGCTTGATCCTACTGAAAAAAGTGGACTGTGCAGATCCACTGGCACGCGGCAGAGTATGCAAAGACTCGCGTGACCCAAGTATGTCTCCGTCAGGAGAGTTTCGAGACTCGAGAAGATCCGAAGCCCATTTACGACGAAGAACAGGAGAGCGCAGTGGGTCAGTCGTATTGGTGTATCCAGCGTCACCTGGTGTCGAGTTTCCAGACTCCAGAGGTGATCTAGGACGCCCGCGCCGGAAGTACCACGCTGTCCCATTATTAACAAACGCCCTTTCCGCATCAGCATCCATCGGTAAAGGTGGTTCAATGGTCACCGAAGTCGCTGACGGCCTCGCTCCCGGGAGAGGTTTCGGGGGGTTAGCGCCGTCGACGGCCAAGTCGGTGTCAGTGGGAGTCTGGTTAGTTCGCACACGTGTGGCACGACGAACGCTCTGTCGACCGAGCATGATTTGCTTCTCGATCCGATACCGGTTCGCTATGATATGCAGCTTCGGAGGCGTTAATTTGGTACGAACGCTTCAAAAGACGACTCACTTTGGGCCAAGTAACTAACTCCCCAACCCAGATCATCCTCTGAAGTTCAGCGGGGTCTGGATCACTCATTATGTGGAACCAATCCTGTAAAAATTCGATCGAATCAAATACGTGACAGACATGTAAATACTCACCCAGAGTCGCGTCTTGGGCCATATCCTGACGACAACATAAGACGTACAACAAGCGGATATGGACAAAGACATACGTAACAGTGCCGTCGAAGCGCTGAAGAAAGACGCTAGACCAATCCTGACCCAACAGCTGTGGCAATAGTTCGAGGTCTCGAATGACCTGCAAAGGGAAAATCATTTGTCTGTGACTGCGGACAAGGAGCTACAAATATGATTTACCTTGAAGTTCTTGGTAAGTTCCAATTTAAGCCACTGTTCAGCAGCGGATAACAAAAAGTTTCCTCTCCAACCTGTGGCGAACATCAAGTATGATGAACAGCAAGTTCGATAAAGGTTTACCTTTTCCTTTCCTATGGGCCACCGGTTTTCCAGCGGAGCCCCGAGGCGCAAAGAAAAATAGATGGACATGTGGATTGACTTGCGATACGACTGGATGGGTGACTACAAGCGAAACATCAGTGCATCCAAATTATCGGACAAATAATCCACACCATTGAAATAGAGATTGAGAGCCTGAATTGGTATATCCACCCTGCATACGAACGTAAGGACGAGAGTATCGAATATTCAACATGTCCCAACCTTAGAGATCCGTCCTTGAACTTGCTTCCCCAATTCCACGGTACAAGACGGCCGTCCCTGAGCTTCTGCATTAGCACCACAGGATTCAGTATCCCAGGCACCGCCGCTGAAGCTAGCAGCGCACTCCAGATGACCGTATCTGGTGCGGTGACATAATTTAATAACTTGGTTGGCCTGCACGCTCGAGATCAGAAGCGATTCGAATAACCGATAAAGAGACTGACGAGTGACGCTCAGCTGGGATAACGGATATATTAAGTATCCGTCCTGTCCTCATATAAGCTTCCCGGAACGTCATAGAGCCCCTCGTGAAGAATGCACACTGGATCACAAGGTCAATAGAGTGGCGACATCTGGCAGGTAACACACCTTTCGAGCCCATGTCACGCTGTCGAACCGTGCACCAGTCTTCCAAAAACGCTTGAACCAAAGTTCAAAAGGTTCCTCGCAAGCGGTAAGTTTGTCGGCCAATCCTGGAACCAAGAGAACCTTCAATTCTTCATCCGTCCTGCAGCATACCAGTGCGGCAATAAGACCACCTGCAGAGGTCCCTGCAATCACCCGAGGCAACAAGCCAGCATCCAGGAACGCCTTGACAACTCCTACGTGATCTGCATTCCAAATGGTTAATAACGACTATCCCATGAGTCGATTAACGTACAATAACCAAACGATGCGCCACCAGACAGACACAGCGCAGATGTGCCAAGATTGGTACTTGCACTCTTGAAGAATCGTTTCTTCTCTTCATCGGATAACTCCGTGGATTCGCGGACGAACTGAAGGGCTCTTTCTTGTTCGTCGTGATATGCTGGCGAGGAGGCAGCTGTCACTGAATATTACCCGAGCAGTAGCGTAGCAACATACATTCGATCAAATTCTTGGTCCCAAAAAAGGTCTGAAAGCGTGTGAGACACGTATAGACAACCTGGGAGAAGACAATGAACTTCGCTGTACAATCTTCAATAGTACAGTCAGCACAAGGTCGGATCAGTTGGAAATACGGTCATCACCTGGGTGATTCGACGCCAGCAAAGTTGCTTCGAACACACGTCTCAAGCACCCCGAGCACGCCACGAACGTCGTTCCTCTCTCTCAAAATCCTGAGTGACCGATTGACCTGATCGTGAATTAGAGACACATTCTCGACCAGCCAGCTACGTCGATACCTTGTTGATCAGCTTCCAATCATAAAATGGGTCTTCGTCGATTCGTTTCCACTCGTGAAAGTCCAAGTACCTGTCCAGGGTAAGGGCGGCTTCTTTCCATTCCTATACCACACAGTCTGGATGACATCGCAGAGATGAACTGGATGTACTGACTTGGTATGTTCGTGAACCACGGAGACGTCGACGAAGTTCCCCTTTTCGACCCCTCCCTGATTTGAAAGTGAGGCACTTGTCGGGGCGACGCATATCTGGAACTCACAAGCAGACAGCCATTCCTTGGTGTTGACGACCTGTCTGATGAATATGTACAGACCAAACTGTGCGGCGATGATCACAAATATGAACAGCTATGACAGACCGATGAGTGTACATGATGAACGTGATTTCGCGTGTGACCGTTGACACGTGTACGTACCAGAAGTGGCCACCTCACAAGGAGATACAGCCATTCTTGCCTATGCTCTGGAGACTGTTCCCGCTTCCTCCTCCTTGAACGAGATCAGCGAAAGAATTGTGAGACGGTGATGAAACACTACCTCTTCACTTTGAGATTGATGGGTGCGAAATCGGAGAGGGCGGAAACCTTTCTTATTCGCGGGCTTTGGGGGACCGGAGTACCCGGACCCGACGCGGCACCAAAGTGATCGTGTTCGTCGAGTTGGAGTGCGGCGGTGAAAGCTTGGATATGGCTACGAAACTCAACGCAAGAACAGGCTGAAAACGGCGTGAAAGCTTACGACTCGTCGACGTAGTCCACAGCAAAGAGGTCTGGTTGATGTGCATGCGGGGTCATCTAGGGGAGGGTCGGGAGGCAAGATTCATACATTACATAATCACATCTACACTTTGTTAAGCCATTTTTTGACGTTGGTCTGTCCCATCTCATTCACCGCTTGCTTCACCGCTCCCCTCTCCACCATGTATCGGTAACGCACAAATTCCGGTGCTACATTGGGCGACGGTGCTGCTACGCTCGTGAACATGCGTGCACCCACCAGTTCCTCAAAGCTCTAAAAATAAATCAGTCGAGAAACACATGCAGTAGCTTTACAGACACACCCTCGTGAGAACTTCTCGGGTACATCGAGACATACCTATGCTCCCTCCTTCTATTTGAATGGGTGCCGCCGAAGAGGCGCGGAATTCCTCTCGGAATGCGTCATACAGCATCTCGAACGTGACCATGTCGTGACCTGCCGCATGAGCGTGCACCGCAGCCACCAAAAGGCAGATCGAAGGATAGGATAGTGCTGTATTTGGATCTATACTTAGTGCCATGGTCCGAGGAACCAGTCCTCACCTTGCAAATTGAGAAACTTTTGGCGCAGTCGCTGGGCTGAAACCGCTGCAGAGAGGAGGGATGCTGACGGAAACGGGGTCATTGTCCGCAGATTGGTGACTATAGCAATCTACACTGCTGTCACTCCCCGTCAATGGAAACAAAGCAGTATGCGCACCAACAACTGTTTCAGCATTCTGATATCCCGAGTTAGCGCAAACGTATCTCTTAATATATCCACGACCTTGCGATCTTCAAGAAACGTGTGAACTGCAACAGTCCACAGAGTACCCCATTCACTGGAACCGTCAACGGGCGTGTCAAGGAGTCGTCGGGATATATTTATCCACGACAATATATCAGACGGAGGTGCGGTTCGTATCATTCGACCCGAAAATCGACTCTTGACACGCTTTTCCAACAGATTGATGGTATCGATACGGGTCGTGATACCAACGACTGCCAGGCCATTGTTGCCTTGACCAACCTTGCAGCTTTGGACGGTATCCAAGAGACAGTAAAGCAAGGACTGTCTGGCATGATGTGCAAAGAGATCAAAGCCATCGAGGATGACAAGTGTGGGGCGGGAAAGGGTAGGCAGTACGGATATTAGTGCAGGGAGGTGGGACGGCGGCGGGATGGATATCGTAGGACCCGGGTCGATGAACGGATTTGGTTCCTCTTCGTTGTTGACGTCTTCTTCCGTCTCGCGCAAGAATGACTTGCCGGTTTGCTGGGACAACTGTCGTGCAATTTCGCGCAGAGCCAACCGATCATTGTGTTGTGTGTGGCCAGATAATCGAACAACTATCGGTTCCTCTGGCAGGCCCTTGATCGCTTTCTCTATGAGCTATTTGACGATTAGTCACAAGACACTCATTGGTGGCAAGAGATGGTACCGAGGTTTTTCCACTGCCACGCGGGCCAAGCAAAAGACAACTATTGCCTTCTCCACGGGTCGTTGTGCCATGGAGCAATTCGTACAACTGAGTATAGGCAGTGGTATTTGTGGCCGAGTGATCGTCGCTGTCCGTCGACGGCGATGACTGGAGTGCACGTAGAATGGCCCGTTTTTGTAGTCGGAGGCAAGGTGCCAAATGAGCGGGCAACACGCCAGGGAGTTTTACGGGAGAGGGTACGTTTGGGGCTTTCCTAGGGGAGGCACGCTTGCTCG
>JBBPJL010000740.1:0-14055 GCA_038088675.1 Xanthoconium separans | reverse complement strand
CGGTGTGCAGAGAGACGAGGGCACGACGGCTTGTTGCACGTCTTCGACAGCCGTTTGGGGCGCTGATTCTCATGGCGGTCTCGACGGGTCGACGGCGTGGTGCGGTGGACTACAAGCGGGTTGCGACGGACGCTTTGGTCAGAGTGCAGTTTCGGGAGGACGTATCGTTGGGTGATATTCTTGCCAACGTACGCGTACTCGACGTTTTGTAAACTAGTATTTGTCTGTAAGGACAACCCGTTTTTTTTTTTTTTTCAGCAACCAAGTCCACATTCATTCTGGTTCAATTATGCTCCCGCTTTTGTTTTACCACCAGCACTTACACAGGGCTATGCACAGACGCCGAACACAGCCCAATATGGCCGACACCTGACGACAAGAACTTGCGTAGCTACGAAGCCATCAAGTCAATTGTCGTCCAACGATTGTACACACGTCAACACTGACCTTCTTCCGCCACTTGAACCTTTCATCGTCAGGACATGACAAGCTTCTGGAAGACGTCCGCAGGATCATAGAGCACGATATTGAGGCTGCTTCTTCAAGCTATCCGCAACTGTAACCCTCCTTTGGGAGTGCCGCCGTCGGAGACTCTAACACGTCCGATGTAGGAATCAATGACTGTGGTTATCTGGTCCTGGAACACCCAGTGTGTCATCCAAGTCTTGAGACCATTGAGATGCATCGAACAAGAGTGACGAGAAATCATGAGACTGATCAACCGAGGGATGATGACAGATATTTGTACGTACGTCCGGTTGCTCGCATACGCGAAACCTGCGTGGCTTTCGACACGTCCTGCAGTCCGCACCTTGGACAAGCCTGTGGCGTATTCGCTCGGAACATGAGGACATCTCATGTTTCGGCCGTTTACCCATGTCTAACTAGTAAACGTGCAAGACCGCACAAATGAATCTTGCAGTAGCGAGAGGTGTGATCCAGGAATTACATGAAGGACCAGCATTAGACACTACAGTACTCACAAGATAGCCTCCGAAGGCAAACTAGCATATATTGATTCCTTCGCCATCTTCTGCCTCAAAATAATGACCGCGTCCCACTCGACCGACTTGTCTCGAACAATTCGGACGATCAACTTGTCCTCATCTGTCATATCCGCCCGTAACTTGGGCTTATTCCGCTTGTCTGAACGGATATGAGTGTTGATAAGCCTGGTTAAAGCGTGACCATGATGAACAGCAATGAGACAAACGGGATCCAACGCTGCTCACTCCATGCATGTAGCCACCGTCATGGGCTTCTCAAAGCTCCTTCCAGTGAGCCCAGAGTGCATGACAAACGGATCTTTCTCCCTCGCCAGTTCCATGGGACCCACATATACGGGCAGTAGCACCGTGATCGAAAAGTCACTGGTCGTTAATGACAAATTCGCCCAGTCCAAGCGGGTCGCCATGACGACCGTTGGTGTTCAGTCTCTCCCACTCACTGCGCCACATTGGCATCACGCATGGTCGTGAGAGGCGCAGATCCAGGTTGCCCTGGGATGTGCGAGTGAAACTTGTTTACCTGAAGCATCCCCTCCATTTTCTCGGAAATAGGCTCGTCGGTGAGCAACAGCTGGACGAGGGATTGGACCTTGGAAGGCTCGACGGCGATGTTGACGCGAATTATGAACGGGAACTTGAACCCTAGGACTTTCTTCGTGTCTTTGTAGAGGTCCAGGTCGAGTGCGGCGCAGACCTGGAGCACAGTGACGAGCGTGACATCGGTGACCATGTTCTCTACGAGCTTCTTGACACCCTTGCGACGCTCGGACAAGGTACACCAAGCCTTGTGACGAGGCCTAGTGCGGTGAGTTCTCTGAAAGACGAGGCCGCTTCCATGCTGATCGCCGCGTACCAGTCCTTCTTTTGGCACCCTCTTGAACAATACCACACGCTTTTGCACTGTGAAGCGAAGCGAATCAATCTTTGCAAAAATTTGAGAGTTACCTGCTTACCCTCATGCTATCACACGCCTTCATATTGTGACAAGCGGTGTAGCACGTCGTACACTGAACCTGGGAATCGCTCTTGTTCGCTTTCAGGAAGTCGGAAGTCCTATAGAGGATTGAGAACATGGTTCTCCTTCTTGGAGTCCATCGCCACGACGTTGAACGCCGTACCGGATGGGTGGACTCGAGTCACCATTTTGTTCTTACATCCGTGGCAAAACCCGCTACGGCGCCCATCACATGGGAAATTGAAGCGGATCCACCAATAGACCAATATATATGTCCCATATGAAGTTGATTGTACGCGGCTCAGGTTGAGGGGGGCAGATGTGAGCAGTGCAGGCTAGGGAGAGGTTGAGAGGCGGAGAGGCGGAGTCAGAGGCGAGGAGACACGTGAGCGTGTAGAGTTGCATCTCATAGACACACCACCACGGCATCACGCGGTTTCCCTCCACTCTGGCGTCTCCACCAGTTCAGCGATGCCGCCAGGACGTATTCGGACGCCATATCCCTCTCTCCGGGCGATTACCTCCTCCTATACAAACGCGCCACCGCCTATTTCTCCCTCAGCAGACATGCCAACGCTTTGGACGACTTTTCCAAAGTGCTCGAGCTGACTTCTGGCGAATTCGATCGCGCTCTCGTGATGATGGCGAAGATATACACCAAGGATGGCGATTTCATTCAAGCCAAGAGCACCCTGGACGCCTATGCATCCAAGGTTTCCGGTAGTCCCGCGGTGGACGAGTTGATGGCCGACATCAAAGAGGCACAAGCGGCGGCGAAGAAGGCGAGTAACGCCAAGCGCGCTCAACTCTGGACTGCCTGTTCCGAGGCAGCCACCCAAGCTCTCAAAGTCGCCAGCCATAGCACCGAGATCCGTCATGTCCGTGCAGAATGTAGCCTTGCGGGGAGTGACCCACAAGGTGTTGTCGTCGATTTCAGGCAAGTGTTTTGCTCCGATCGTGTACGACTATGCTGATCGACGTGCTCTACAGCCGGTTGTCACATCGCCCAGCCCAGTACTGCGTTCCTCATGCGTACATTCCGATTGGCGTATTTCCTTTTGTCACCTTCCCAATCTTCCTCCTCGCACACCTCCCATCTCACACCTCTGAAGCAGTGTCTACATCTGGATCCGGACTCGCCTGCTTGTAAACCCGCGCACAGGCTTGTCAAGTCGCTGGACAAGAGTTTCGCCAAGCTCGACAAGTATATGCAGGACAACGACTGGATGGGGGTCGTCAAACGCGTCGCCGGTCCGTCGAAAGAGTTTCCAGCCGACGGCTTCGCGTCTGCCTTTGAAGCGGCGCTCGACCGACATGGGTCGCCCGAGCTCATGGGTTCCTCGTCCTCCGTACCCATCCCGGATGCGCGGCTCTCGAGCCCTCGGCGTGCACATATTCTGCGGTCGATGTGCCGCGCGTATGTCAAACTGAATCTACCGAAGAGAGGTGAGGTGTGGTGCGATGCACTTTTGGCGATGTCAGAAGATGCGCTCAGGGCTGCAAGCGAGATGATGTCCGAGGGCAGTGCGGAGGTGGACGGATGGATCGGCAAGGCTGAGGCACTGCTTATGCGCGAGGAATGGGAAGATGCTGTCAGGATGTTTGAGAGAGCGGCCGAAGGAAGTGGAAGGAGTGATCGTGATGTAAGTTGATTCGCTCGTTCAAAATTGGTTGGTCACTCAGTGAGCATATCTTTCAGGTGCTCAGAGTCGGCTGCAAAAGGCCCAACGACTGTTGAAGCAATCGAAACAAAAAGACTACTACAAGGTTTTTGGCGCCAAGACCATCAAGAAGGCTTAGTAAGCTTTTGTTTTTTTTTTGGAATGAACATGAATCGACCTCGTCATTAGTCGTAAAGCTGCCATGACTGCCCATCCAGATAAGGTGGTTCGGAATCTAAAATGGCTGCCGTCAACGGAGCCTACGAAGTTCTCAGCAATCCTGGCGAGTATTCCTGGCATTGATCGAGTGGCGCGTTGTCTAATCGATGACATTTGCACAGAACTTCGTCGGCGCTTTGACAGTGGGGGCGATCCAAACGATCCCAACTCCCAAGGGGCAATCCGTTTGGAGGTTTCCAGGGTGGTGGTGGTTTCCCGGGCGGTTTCGGCGACCATCCGTTGTCGCAGTTCTTCCAGACTGGTGGAAGGAGCAGCGGGTTCTCGTTCAAGTTTGGGCACTAGTATCGACGAACGGCGCGTTTTATCCTGAGTTCGTAGGCATGACGCTAGACGGGACTGCTCCATGAGAGGTTCAGCGAGACTTTGAATAACTGCGGATTGAAGCACTCATTATCACTGTATAACCATATTCCCTTCATTTTCTCCACGATGAAACTCACGACTACCTTGCAATTCGCGCACGACGATGAACACCGAGACCGAGCCTCACCTTCAAAGCGAAGAGTCTGGAGAGCGTAATTGCGCGCGACGATTATTCAGAATTTGCAGCGGCGCAACAGCGGTCCCGACCAGCGTACATCTGTTCCGTCGTATGGGCCGTCCTAGGTATCATCTTCACCGCTGGCGTCGTACTCGGCCTCGTCAACGCTACCCACCTGAGGGACAACGGATGGAGCGGAAAACTGCTCAAGGACCCCAATCGTGCTGCGAGGAAGGTTACTTGAAACTGCCCCTGTTGTCGTGCGTACTCGCTTTTCGCCTCTCCGCTGTTGGCTAACAGGTTCTCCGCGGGCAGGACGGTCACGTTGGTCGGTTTCATTCTTTCGATAAAGTCGGTGGATTCTTTTTGTAATGCATTTCTCGCCTGTTTCGTGCGTGGATCGACGTTTTGACTCGCGTGTGTGTGCCAGGTCTGTATACGTGAATCGTCAGGACAGCGTTGCTCAAGGAAACGACTTTTTGATTGCTGCGTGGAGAGTGCGGTGAGTCTCGTTTCCTACATGTCTAGTTTGGTAACAATTGAATTCGACCAAATCAACGTCTCCAAGGGCCTTACCGAGAAGGATCAGTCTGATCGGTACCACGGACGGGAAAAAGGACATTATCATCATGCTGTGTCTTGGATGTTGGGCATGCCACCAGAACCAACGTGACGTCTCGATAGGTCAATTTTGCGCCGAACGGCGAGGCTGTGGCTAATCACGTCGAGCATATTGCCCAGGTTGCTGGAAAACAACAGTGCGTTGCCATACCCTTCCGACCTTGTCAAACACAGAACCTCGTTGCATAGCGTTGGCATTGGTAGCGATTTCAACGGTATAGGGTCGACCCCCGAAGGACTGGAAGACATCTCCAAGTATCCCGCTCTTGCCCGTGTCTACTCCATTTTTCTCGTGTCTCCCTCTGACCCGATCACCAAATTGCTGAACTGTATCGCCGGGACTGGGACAAGTTTGAACTTGCGAGTCTGACGGGAAGGAATTTACTTCATGTTTGCCGGCGTGGAGAGTGTCGCACGGAAGCTACAAGCTGCGGGGACGCCAGTTGTTCATAATATTTATGACAAGAGGGAGGACATGCCGATTTACAGACCGGATCTTTACATAGAAATATTCAAAAGTAAAGGGTTGTTTTATGTATGCGCTCGGGTGCCGGTGCACTGTTTTGCGAGATCTTGGATGGGCAGCTGCGAGCAAGAATGCACGCATATATACAACTACAATTCTGACCCGAAATGAAGACCATGCTCCCGGAATCCGGCGTGAAAGCGAGTGACTCGTTCAATCATTGTGCGTGTTTTAGTACACAGCATACGAAAACCCCCTGAGTCGAGTGGTTATTGATTTGATTGCAATGACACGGAATGAGATCGTAACAAACACATGACACACGTAGTATACGCGGTCCTCATCAAACTGGGCTATGTTCGATTCAACAACCGCGGAACGTATACTTCGCAGATAGCCGCAAACCAAAATTCATGTTCAGAATTGTGTTCCTTGATGAGGTTATGCGCAAGCTCGTGCGCGAGCGTGAAGAACCTGGATTTATTTATTCTGGGAGAGAAGGGTGCATAGGAAATGAAACACACCACGATATTTTGGCTTGCTGTAAATCACCTTTCCGAATATCCTGGTCGTCTGCGAGGTTGGCTCTCAGTCTCTGCGTGATAGTCGCCACGCAATCGAGCAGTACTCACGCCAAGCTTCGAAGTATCTCAAGTTGAGGAAGATGCTTCCGTCTCGGTTGAATGCAATAGGCCCTCCAGAAACGTCATAGAAAACATGTAAGAGCGCCGGTGAGAGGCCGTATATATCAGAAACATGGGTCACCACATCGACAAAACGAACAAGCACGTCGTGCATGGTGGTCATGAATGTGCTGGCATCCGGGACATCTACACGAATTTTTATGGTTCAGTACTTTCCGATCTATGGTATTGAAGAAATGGATTACCTTCTGTCGTGAAGACCTTCATACGTCCTATGTTTCCTGAGGCGCATCCTATAAGTGACATGCAATACGACGGGAGCTTCAACTCACCGCAATGCTTCATTCTTCCGGACTGGCCAAACACGTCACAATAGCCTGCACTAGGGAATTCCCTGATTTCCTCCACTTTATTGCGGTGGTGAGGCAGTTTCCCCACTTTTGAATTACACCCTTGCATTGCCTTGCTTACGTTCGCTCCTGGAAGATCTTTATGTAACGAATGTAACTGAAGGTCTGTGCGAAACTCACGCATGTAACTCCGAGGTATTACATTACTCGGAGTCCTGAAAACAAAATGAAGGCTATTGAATCTACATATGGGTCAATCTTACCGGGAAGGCTGGTAAGACGTCGGATTTCGGTTGAAAATTGACTTCCTCCTGCCCAGATCAAATCGACGGGTGAATTTTTGAATTGAACTGCGAGCGTCGCTTGAGGCATGGTGGAGGGAAGACTGTGGCAGCACAGGTGAAGGAGCGCTTTCCAATGCTATCCCAGAGTTGCCAAGTAAGAGAGGATTTGTGGAGGACTCGACGTTGGCAGTAACAATCTGAGTACGAGAGTCGACTATTGATACGGATTGCTCGGATACATCAGCCATTGGACTCGGAGAAGTCGTTGTCAGGTCAGGGTGCACGAAACGGTTGTCAATTCTTTCGTCCATCGTATCCGGGTCCGCTGGTGGATGACTTTGATGTTTGAAGACATTATCAACTAGGGGGTACAAGCATGGACACGTTGGACAGCAGCTAGCAGGAAAGGCACGTTTAACTGACCATTACATCCCCTCCTTTTCAGAACCTCCAGGGGAGTGGACAGAATCGTAGTAAGGAGCAGTGTATCGCTGACCTTGGCCGTTCCGAATAGCAGTCGACATAGAGAAGTTGCAATACTTTCCTCTGGATGAGTACAAGAAACGAGACCAAAGGTGACGTGTCTGAACTCACTCGTACATGTCCGGTTGTGCGTTACCTGAGAGCCACAATACAATTTGCCCCTCTTCGTCACACTTCGCAGCTGCCCAGACATCCTGGTCTCGTGCCATCTGACTCTCCCCAATAGTAACGGTTTTGGTCACGACAAGTCTCTCGCAGACCTTGACATTAAAGTTTTTAGGGCTTGGAAGAGGGAATAGAAGCTGAAGCGGGGTGTGGGCGTTCTCGCGAAGGAACAGCGGGAAACGCTGAAGGATCAACTCCCGAACTTGAGCAGAAATCTCGGTATTTAGAATCTCGTTTGATACCCAGTAATTTTCTTGAATGACTGTGCTTAACCGACGACAGCCAAGGAAGGCGTAAAATGCTATTCTACGACTTCAGCCAGACATAGCTAAAGACGACAAGTATGCTTACCTTCTACGCCGTCCTGTGGCGTCACAAAAATCATGTCTGCAAAGAGTTTGTAGGAATCCATATCGTCAGGAATGATGATTTCCCCGGGTGTTCTTAAGGCGTGTTCATATTCGCACTCCACCCCCTTCGCCCCTTTTTGGCGACGGATACCAAGTAAAATTGGTCTGGACATCATCTTGCTTAGCGTAACATTGGGAATACGGCGGCGCCGAGAGGCTAGGTCACGCAACTCGGCCAAAAAGCTTGTTTTCGCGGGTGAGCCCTAGCACAGATTGAAATAAGTATGAACTTGCTACACGTACCCTTCGTAGCCCCCTGCGAGATGGAAGAATCGCACGGGATCCTCCACCAAACTCTCTGCGATATCCTTTATCGAGGGTTCGTTCTTCGAACCACACGCCAGCAAAAATCGGTTTGCAGTCGGACCGAAATCCACGAAGACAAACAGCTTAGTGTGAAAATCATCTTTCGTACCATCTCCCAAGTAACACTGAGATGGGGTCAGTGGTTGTAAACCAGTGGAAGATCTTGGTGGCACTATAGGCAGTTCGGACAGCCGTATAATATCCTGTTGCGAAAAGCCTGGGATATCATTGGAGTAATGTCTCGAGAGGTTCAAAAGAATACCCACTTGAAATACAGTCAAATAAGATCTCGAACCATTGGCGGGCTGTCTCTTCGTCGCTAGGTGGCGTGGTTTTCAACATTTGAATGAGTGTCGACGAAGGCGGATGCTGCTGTATACCTAGTTCAGTTACGGGGGCTTTCCGAAAGCTGTCCTGGATGACAGAGAAGCCAAGCGCCTTCCATCGAGTACCCAAAAACACCTGCAACCGTGTATTAGTAGAGGAATAGTGGGTGACTATTGTCGCACATCTTCTGGCTTTTCTAGACAAGCCCCGTCCTTGTTTTCTGCAGGAATGAATGCGATATAGCGGAAACTCTCGGAATTGTAATGCAAGTATTTTGACCGGAGGTTGTCACAAAGATATTTGAAAGCGGTTGCCCTGACCGAGGCATCTGAGGCAGAACTGGATAGCATCACTATTTCGTCCAGAGGGGGGTGACGACGTAAACCAAGGCGGTACAGCAGTTCGGCTGGACAACATACATTAATCATCAATGAGTTTGTTTCACTAAGAGAGCCACTATTTACCTTGATCTGACTCATTGTGCCATTTTGACTTCTCGCCCCAGTCAATCACGCGTAGCTGAAGTTGCCTGAAGATGTCTATAGGGGGATAAAGGTCAGCAGCGCGATACCGCGGTCTTTTGCCCCCATCCCCCTTTGCACCTTCCTCAGTGAAGGCCTCGAGTAGTTTCAACCTCAAGAATTCATGCGAGCTCAGATTATTCTGTACTTGAACGAGATAAGTGATGAGATCTGATAAACTCCAGTTTCCAGTTTCCACCATTCTAAGTGGACCAGGTGAGCGAGACGACCAACTGGAATTATATCTTCTCACCTATCGAGAAGAAATTGAACAGGGACATGTTTTCGGACGCCAATGAATGAAAGAAATCGCTCCATGTCTCCCTTGGCCTCTGATCCCCCAGTAAACCGAACAATTGGTAGATCAAGATCTCGAAACAGAGTAGTGTTTGTGCTAGATAGGAAGGACTCCTCCGGCGAGCAGAGCCCATGAAAAGTAGGGATACAATTCTTGCTCTTGAATATCGACCTCGCCAATTGATATAGCTTTTCCGTCTGTGTAGACCTTGCACCAGAAAGGACACTTAGAACGAGTTCAGCCCACTTGGCAGACCGTGTGAAGTCGTGTCTCGGATCAACCGACATGACATCCGGATGCGAAATATGTCGGACCCAATCGACGATAGTAAATTCTTGCCAACCTAAGCTCATGAGTTCTGTGGGAGTAAATTCCGTGGTGATATCAAGGGGTATGAGGGATACTGGAAGTGGTCCATCTAACGGTATACGCGCATTGAGAGCTTCTGAACCGATGAAATATTCAATGAGGACAAATGAAGGACGGTTCTGTTTGAATCGTGGAAAGTGATCTCATTGAGGAGTCGAGGAGTGTTGTGCGGCGAACCATCCTTCCAACTCATCCACCAGCGAAGGCAGGCAACCAGTTCCTCTTGAGTAAGAGTATGTTCATGAAGGTCTCGCAGGACGTCCAATAAGGTTGCAGGCGATATCTTGTGTTGTTCTGGAAGTGCTTGGATACTACGCGGACATTCTTGAACGACATACTGGGGAAGGATGGGTAGGTACCTGAGGAACTTGGCAAAGTCTGGTTCCCATTCTTTGATTTCAGGCGCCAAGCGAACACCGGCAGATGAAAGAAGCCTCAAAGGGGCAGCGGAACATCCATAAAACGCAGCCTCCAGCAATCGCGAGACCTTCGCTGAGGGCGTGGAACGGTGGAAAGTGAAAAGTTTGAGGATGTGAAGAAAATGCTGATGTAATACGTCTTGACGCTCTGCTGGATTATTGCATCCAGTTGCGCCGTCCCATTCGTCTCGAATCCTGGAGAGTTCTAGCTCGTACACGACGCGAGACAAGAAACCCCCGATATGTAATAGTTCCCGATTCCAAACTTCCTCGAGAAACGGATGAGACCATTACATTAACTAGAGATTCTAGGCGCGCTCACTAGCGACATTCCTATCGCTGGAGAACAATGAGCGGCTGGACATCATTACGGAACAATTCACTTACACCAAATCTATCGACTCACGCTCTACAGTGGGAATAAAGTACGACGCCATGTGACCACCGATGCCGGTCGTTTGTGCAGTTGCGTGACCCTAGAAATGAAGGTCGGCAGAAAGGATAGTACAGTGATAGAAACACAGACGATGAATATCCGTGTGTGTGTGGCCCTAGAAACAGGATAATTGAGGTACACATGATAGTCAATTAAGTGATCTTACCCATTCAAGTCGGCACGCATCCCTTGGAATACATCACACACATCCATTACGTCGTTCTGAGTTGCAGTACTGCGATCATATTCATCCTTCCCGGTCTTTACATACACAATGAACAAGCTTGTGCAAGACGAGTGCGGTGATGTACTCACATAAATCAAGCCATACGTGATCCGTGATGGGGGGTGCTTTCGAGTTGATCGGAATAATTCTGCCGAAAATTTCTCGTCTAGTACCACTTTCACCTCGGCAATAAACGCAGTAAGATCGACTGTTGTAGTGTATAGTCGTGTAGAATCCTGTGGGAAACGTGGAGTTCCCAACTTAGGTGATGGTTGACTATACGAGGAGCCACCCATGCTGTCGGACACAACATTCCCAAAAGACGGTGATCTCACGCCTTCCATAGTGCATACGGCGGGCATGACCTCCGCCTCAATTGATATCGCTAATTCAACATAGTTATTCGCAGACACGGCTGGGATGGATCTTGGTCACTTACGATGACATTGAATTTTTTGAACATTCATGATGTTCAGGGGGCTAGAACATTTTAATCCCTCAGGAATGCCAACTTCTTGAACAAGTCCTGGCAATTTCTTGATGCGTCCTATGCAATGTTCGTCAACAATCACTCTGATTTCCCTTAAATTGACCATAAATGTGATCGAAGATGCAAGGAAACGCAGGAGCTCTAATGCTGGCGGTATGGTTCCAGCTTCGCGCAAGGGCATCTCAAATGTCGTCCATGGATCTGGAGTCTCCCTCGAAGGGAGATTTCCACGGCGAACATATAGCTAATATGATGAGAAAGTAGTCACTCCAGAACAAATATTTGGATACCTGATCCCCATTGTCCCTCCAGTAAAATTGCATCCCGTACCCTATGATGGAGTTTACACATACATCAACTCAAAGTAAGAGAATATCATACCTCCAGAAGATACAAAAGGATGTTCCGTCACGGAAAACAGACTATAAAAACCTACAACACAGTGAAACTAACACCAAGATAGGTCGGAAAATATATTATACCCACCAACACCAAAAGCTCCAATCTTCTCTGGGCCAGGGTTGCCTTCAGCTGAGTGAAAGAATGTGAGGAGCAAATGGAGGATACAAAAACATGGCCTACGTACCTATCTTTGACAATCGCATCCAATCCTCCGCCGTGAACAACGTCCCATTATTTCGGAATGACCATTGCACAACCTTGAAGTAAATGTGTTTAGCAAACCAATGTGATTATCAGAATGACTGAGTGTCACTACAGGCGTAGACTTCAGGTCCGGAAGTGGTGGTACATCGAGTTTTTCTTGCCCGTGGTCACTTCGGTTCAGGTGGGCTGCGGTTGCAAAGTGAATCTCAACCGCGCACGAATGAGCATCGTCAGAGTTCTGAAGCAGCTCCCGGAATACTGGTGACGAACCAAGCGATTAGAGAAGAAACCTTTCATATGTCAGAAATTTTCTTACAGGTGAACTCGCCGGAGTAGCGGGCTAACACTTTATCGATCAGTGCACGCTGGTTGACTTCCACTGGTTCATCGTTCCCACATCGCCACTGACCATTCCGTTCAAATTCGAGTCAGGCTGCACAGAGTATACAATTTAGTAACACACCACTTCTTCGCGGTCGCTCGGGGACATATCCAAAGCTGCTAGACTTTGTGTTGCAGATCTAGAATGTATTATTAATGAGTCGGACAGGTTGGTCACCTTCTGGGATGTTACCTTGCTGGCAGGTGGGAGGATGGACAGTAGGCCTCGTGCCCCACGCTGGGAATCGGCACATCGTGGTGATGCACGTGACCTGGCCCCAAGTTGCGACAGTAATCTAAAAAGTGAGGGGAGGACGGTCTGACGAGAGAACTCATCCGACGCCTATTTCGCCTGCCTCGGCAAGATTTCTTAGCCGTCGCGTACCTCGAAAAAACCATGTGGTATTTCGAACTCCGACAGGTGTAAATTTTATTTTATTTTTCAAAAATTGAGGGGAGCACAGTGTGACGAAAAATTCATTCAATGCCTATCTCGCCTGCGTCAGCAAGATTTCTTAGCCGTCGCTGCGGAAACACAGCCACTCGAGCGCAGAACGCGATTTAGTGGACACCTAAACTCACGCCTCTTGCACCCCACGTCAAATGCGACCAAACAGATGGCCTAGCCTTACATGGGGGATAAGGGCACTCGAGTTACATAACAAGTCAATTACCTTGACATAACTACCATTTTCACTACACAACAGCTGCTACTTCAATTTGATTGAAGTGAACTCAAGTGATTGCAATCAAACCCTTCCCCTGCAGCTGTGTGTTGAGCATTTGTGGGTACATGCATTGAAAAAGATGCAAATGGGCAGTTTTCTAATGCTGTTCACAGTTCAAGTGCAACTTTGCTATATAAAAACTGTGAAATCTAATCTTGGACTTTGACTTTGAGTCAGAAAAAAAATGTGTGTGATGGTGCACTCTGGATGGCATAACATGGTTAATTTGATTATTGATTAGGGCCACGCCTCCTACTTCACCACAACGAAGACAACAAGCTGGTCGTCATGCTGAGCGAGAACAATGTCAATTGGGCTCACCACCCGGATGCCGTTGACCACAGCAGCCAGTTGATTTATTACCAAACCCTAATTCCCTGAGGGTATGTATTGATCATATATGTTTGCTATATATATGATATTGATCAAAAATTCAGCACCACCATCCAGTGCCTGTGGATCAATATCCAGGCATACCACGTCATCAGATTGAGCATCATCATGTTCAAATGATGCATCGTCTACGCTCATCTGTGCCTGCACCTCCTGCTCAACTTCATTATCCCCCTCCTCCAATGTGGCCAGCTGCTTTGCCAAATCAGATACCTCCTATGGGTTCTCAAGTATTTGCTCCGCAGCCCTGACCACCTTCGATGTGGCCAGCTATTGCTCAGCATCCTCCTATGCCAATCTATCAGGGATTTGCTCTACCACCTCAACAGCCTCAGGCTGCTTCAGGAAACAGAGTAGACTATACTGCTACAATGTTGGAAAACTACAATGCTGCTCATCAAAATAGACATAACAGACGTTCCAGTCGTCGATCTACTGTTGCACAATCCATCAATGCTGAAGCTCAGGCTGAGGAAGATCATAGGAGACAGGAACAGATACTACATCAGCAAATAGAGCTTCAGAGACAACTAGAGATGCAACAGCAGCAAGAAATAGAAGCACAAAGACTATGGAGGCAGCAACAACTTGACCAAGAGTTGCAGCAACAGAGACTATGGAGGCAACAACAGCTGGAACAAGAGTTGCATCAACAGAGACTCTTGGAGCAGGAGCAGCAGAATGCAATATATGAGATGGAAGAAATACGACAATCTCAACATGAAAATGAAATTCATCAGATTCGACAGCTCTCAGCTGCTTTGACTGAAGATGCTCTTCATGATTAT
>JBBPJL010000739.1:3387-14055 GCA_038088675.1 Xanthoconium separans | reverse complement strand
CTCGTCAAATAGTCTGATTGACTTGTCCTCGAAGATGTCACTTTCGGATATCTCCGACTTGACCGACCTCTCCTCGGAGGAGGATGTACCACTCGCGAAGCGTGGCTCCAAGGCCAAGAAGGCTCCTAAAGAGTACAAGATTACAAACGTTCTCCGCGCACCCCGAACAGCACAGTATACCGCCAAGTCGCTCTACGGTACGTCATAGTAGGATCCTTTTTCAAAGCACTCATTCCTCTTCCGCTGGCAGACCAGATCATCGACAATGCCATAGACCTCGATCCGGATTACCAGCGAGGTGAGCTATCTGACAGAGGAGTAGATTGCTAGCATTATAGCTGGACCTGACGGAGCTAATCCCAAAAGACGTTGTATGGCAAGAAGAAAAGCAGTCTGGACTGATAGATTCGCTGCTGCGCAATTACTATATACCTCCGATCATTTTTGGTACGTGAAACTCTTCTCGTTAGCATTGTAAAATTTCGCCAACGTGATACAAAGCTGTTACAACCCAAGAAGATGGAAGTGAGCTGCGAACTTGTATTGACGGAAAACAGCGCTTGACCTCAATCCAAAGGTAAGCATGTGAATCGACGTACATGTCCGTCATCTCACTCGACCGTCAACCCGATAAAGATTTATCGACGGACAGGTGTGTTGTCAAATTTATAGCTCTATTCATCCTCATGCATTTTTATATACAGATACCACGTCAGTCGCCTATAGCGTCAATATCCGTACCCTCTACTGATCGTTACCCGTTCGGTCAATAGATAAAGATTCGTGAGTATCTAACACTGCCCGAAGTCGGTTTATGGTTTAAACACTCTTCCATGCTCAGCTTCACGAGCGAGAAGCTTTGGTTCAAGTCAAGTGCAACGAACACAAGGCGCAAGCTTCTTCCGCAGCATCTGAGAACGCAGTTTGCAAATAAACAGATCGTGTGTGTTGAATATACAGGATTGGACAATGACCAAGAACGAGAGATCTTCCAGGCAAGCAAGGGATCTTCCACACCATTCATGTTCTTACTGTTGTTCATCTTGTATAGAGGGTACAATTAGGCGTCGCACTCACACCTGCAGGTGCGTTTTGTTGGATTATCTGTTGTTGACGCTGATAAGAATTTTGCGAAAAGAGCGACTGCAGGCCCTTGTTGGTCCGTGGTCTGCGGTTATCCACGAGATCCAGCACCAGGTTCTGGGGGAAGAAGGTTTTGAAGGCTATCTTGACTGGGGTCACGCTCGTGGACGGGACTTCCAGTGTCTTGCCACGATCGGTTACCTCATTGAGAATCATCCGAAGACTGCAATCCCAGGGACCAAGGTTCTCGAGAAATGGCTCCAGAAGGCTCAGCCCGTGTCAACTCAACTTCGTGCCGACTTGCACGAAACCTTTCGGATTTTTTTAACTTTGGCGCGTGACAAGAAATACAGCGGATCGCTTAATCGACCTACACGCGTTTCCCCGATCGAGTTCGTCATGATTGGGGTCTTGATTTACTTGAAGAGGCAGAGTCTGTCGCTAACACAAATATCTTCTGCTGCCGAAAAAATGAGGAAGGACGTACGTGCCTCCCACCAGGATATCCGTTCGAACACTCGCGTCACGAAACATTTGATGGAGTTCATGGCCAAAAGAATTAAGGTTTCTGAGCTCAAGAGCGACGGAGATGGTGACAAGCCTGCTGCTCTAGCAATAGCACAAGCGACTAAGGCTGGCAAGCGAAAAAGACCTGTGTATTCGGATGAGTCGGACACAGAGCCTACTCCAAAGCTAAAACCCATGAAACATTCAACTGGTTCCACGGCAGCTGAAGGTGGGTTTATTGTTTTTGAGAGAAAGTTCCCAGGTCACTTAATGGTAATCAAGGTGTCAAGCCAGCAAAACAAATATCCAGTGCAGCCGTTCAGAAGAAGACAAGCGGCGAAAAGAAAGCAGCCACTGTCCCAATTCCTCAGTCTAGCTTACTTGCAAAGCCTTCGACATCGACTCGCAGGACAAACAACTCGTTGTCAACATTTTCACCCGTTCCAGCAAAAAAACCACCTTTGCCTACGATTCTGGTATCAGCATCGCGTAGTCGGACTCCTCCGCCTCCACCCTCCATTCCAAATGGACACAATCCATCGAAATCAACCACATCTGACTCTGCACGCCGCATTCCTTTAACGGTACAGACTGTGAAAGTGGAATCACCTCAAACAGCTGCACTGAACTCACCGTCTACCTCATCCGCGGTTGACAGGCTCGCACCAATCCGCGCGGCAAAGGCATCCCTCGCCTCTGGTACTAGCACACAATCTCTTCCTGTGAGGAACACCAGCGAATCGAAGCCCATACCTTGCCCTGGTGCAAATACTCCCCAAACACCAGTCGATTATCAACTGAAGGCTGCTGTTCCCCAGCCTACAACACATCAGACAACGCACGTACCCCAACAACTTCCGCCGTCAGCTCCAGCACAGTCCTCGTCGCAAGATTCGTCTGCTCACTCAAAGCAGAGTAGCCTCATTCCTCCGCAACTCGAAGGGGCATTGCAGGCATTGCGTTTGCAGTTTCCTCAACTCGGCTTTGGTACTCGAAATATGAGTAATGACACTGTAACTACAGCAACACAGGGACAAGATGTGCAGCCAAACGGAAATACTGGCCAATACACAGTGCCTCCCGCTGCGCCAGGGCTCGTGAACGCTGGTGGTAGCATCAACCCAGGACATACACCACAGGGGGCTTACAATGGAAATACCACTGGTGCACAGACAAATTCAAGGCAGGCACCCAATTCATTCGGGCATTGGCCATCATCTAGTTTGGGCATGTCAAGAAATGCAACCCCACAACAGACACCCGCCGTTAATACTCCGATTCCTATTCCAGTTGGTCTGCATTCCCTTCCACAACGCCCCGCAGCGGCTGCGAGTGTTCCAAGCAACACCATGCGTGCAGAACCGCTTGGTCCTCCTCCTAGATCAGCGTCTTCGGAGCGCATGATTCCGGATGGACGTCGAGGGATATACGATAATGATCGACGCCGTTCTTCGGATGACAGACGAACACACAGACATGATCGCAATCAAGATAACGATCGCAGGCGAAGCTGGTTTCGCCCGCGATCCTAGCAAAGTGACTTCCTCAGGACCGAGATAGAGAGGCAAGAGAATGGATGGCTTTTCGTGATGGATAGCAACGCTATATATAAAGGTGAAGTAATTGCACGTCAGACATGACGGGTTCTGCCTACATGAACTCTGGAAATGGGCAGACAGGCAGAATGGAAGCTGCAGCCCCACCGACTTTGTATCGATACGATTCTTCATTTGCATCATGCCGATTCCACGCATTCCCAGATAGACTTATCGCCATTACCCCCGTCTTTGATTTATACCGCCAGCAGTCTTATCATGATCATTACCATTCGTGTCCATGCAGTTGTTGCACGGCGTAGTCTCATTTTAATGTTTCGTTTAGTGGTACGATATACTCCGTTACTTGGGACCTCAATTAGTTTTCTTGTCCTTGACGACGAGCTGAGCCATCCCAAACCCATTTGTCCGAGCCGTGGCAAGGATCGTTTCTCGCGAGCTGACACGGATGCATTATAATGACAGGATAGTAAGATACATGGTAAGCCATCTATTGTAGCAGGATGGTGACCGCCATGGCCACACAGGCTAAAGCCACATACGGTGAGAGGCGTTCTCCTGTAAAAAAATCGTCAATGGTTCGTGATTGAAGGTGAACAAAGTTCACGCGCCTATACGAGCAGACATGAAGAATAAACCAAAAATCCTGAGAGTAGATCAACGCGAGAGCCGACGATAAGCTTGGGAAATAGACATACCCGTCCTTCCTGTCGATTAGACGAGGGGCGACCGCACGCACGTACGTGCACGTGCAGATCATCAGTAGGATGACGAGGAGTAGTGACTGGAAGTTAAAGAGTGCTGACTTGTGATATATTGGTCAGTTCAAACGAGAGGCTGAAAGGTGACCAAACCTCACCATTGGTCTGAAGTGAAGTTGGGATGCAGTGCCATTAGTGGACTGCTGGCCACGTGTCGACGCGGCGTTCTCCTTTTGGCCATGACCTCTATGGGTCCCGATCATCGAGTTATCCTTCTCACTTTTCATTCATGTACATGATAACTTATATTCACCATACTTAAACACATCGTACTGGACGGGCAAGTTTTATCATTTCCAATTTCGCAATGCTGACCCAAGAACTCCGGCGGCCATCACTTTTCACCGTTCTGTAGCGTTCCCTTGGTGTCAATTCTTCCCCGTACACACGGTGATACGGCCAGGCACTGATGCCCCGTTATCACTATCTATGGACATCTACAGTTCTGCGCTCGGTAACTTTAGCGCTATAATGCGACTCTTGTGCGGTCCTGCTACTTTGCGGGTGATCCATACATCCGCTAATCAACAAATCCGGTGTCCAATTTCGCATACGGTAGGTGTTTGATGGCATGATATAGGACAGCCTGTGAGTTTGACCTATCGTAGCCCGTTATCAAACCCAAGATACGTCGGTGTGGACCCACACGCTATCTGCCCCCCGCCTGTGTGTGCTTTGCCCGCGCAGTCGGCGTCATATCCCAAGTTTCTCAACTGCGCGGTCCTTCGTAATTGGGCAGTAGCCTCTCGCCAAATACTCGTCAAAATATTATGCATATGATGTGTCAGGCTGAGCCGAACTCAAATCTTTTCTGTGTGTGTGCGTGGCTGCGAGCCACGGGTGCTGAATAAGACTCACGGCACCATTAGGTTACGCTCCCTGGATATGGTTAGAAGCAGACCTTGGATATATAGACGGAGTCTGGCTGGGCTGTTCTCATCGCTATCTACCCCATTGCCGGACCTCAATCTAGAGCCAAACGGGTGCGTATTCTCGTGATCTCAGTTTGATTGTGGGGCTAAGGAGCAACTCTTCGCAGGACATACAATGGTCAAGATGTGGGAACCGATGAACGACGCAGCGCGATGCCGTCGATAATTTGACAGAAGCTGAGCAACAGCTGTCAGCATGGCAGAAACGCCATGGGACTCGGTAGGGAGAATGAGGCACGCTATAGAGTGGATCTTGATGCTTCCATTCAATGCAGTGTCAGGGACTGAGAAATCACAAGTATGCAGGGGATTCATCTCCGCACCTCTTGGGCGTACCCCATGGATATCAGCAGCGCTGAATTGCTAGTGGTAACGCCGAGTCCAACGTGAGACAGTTCACAGATGGTTTCCATGCATGGTGTCTTCAATTTCTATTATTTGTCTGTTGATTTCGTGTCTTCGATTCAAAGAAATGAGAAGCAACCAAACGCGCATTAGAAGTCGAGCAACTACTAGACAAAGTTGACGAGTGTGATGTGACGTACAAACTTGGAGATAAATGAAGTCACTGATCAAGGTTTGGCTACCTCGGGGATGACTTATTCAAATTGTCGGATCTGTCCCCGGTATGGGTATACTCGAACTTTGCGGCGTCAGGGTCCCATGGCGCATGGCGCATACGCCGGGCGCGAACGAACAGTGGCACTATACAACTTGTGGACAGATGGGCTTATCGTTCACATGATGCGCAAGTACCACATGGCCCTTCAAAAAGGTGTGGGGCCCGACGATATTTACAGACGACTGTGCCTTACCGCGTAGCCGTGTTGAACAAGAACCGAACCAAATCCGTTGGCGAGACCGCATCACGGTAGAAGAGCGGCTTTTCTCGGGCACACTCAGGCTCGAAATCCGCCGTCTCAATTCCCTACAAAAACCGGTTCGTCGCACGATCGTTTCTTTCCATTCCCTTCTCCCGTCCAATGTCTTACGAGGACCGCAACAGCCTCAGCTCGGCTGAGAGGGAAAAGCAACCAGGTATCTACCTAACCCAACACTCATACTAGTCCACTCACCGCAATTCCCTCGCCAGAAGCCCTCCCAGCCCTCCCCATTGATGATTTGGATGATCCAAACATCAACAAGGAAGAGGCTCTCGCCGGAATCATTGGTCTGTATCCCGCGACTCTGTCCGACAACTTCTTACACCAGTTTTCAGAGGATGACTCCCCCTACCCCGAGGTGCGATCTGCTGTCGCAAATACGGACGATACTTCCATTCCTTGCAATACGCTCCGTGCATGGACATTGGGTATGCAATGCGTCTTTCGAACTTGCTCCGTCAGAGCTCAGCGGTTCCATTTCTCCAGGTCTCATATGGGCAATCATCGTCCCTGGCTTGAACCAGTTCTTTTACTTCAGATATCCCTCAGTGACTATCACCAACAATGTCGCACAACTCCTCTCTTTCCCAATGGGTCAATTGTGGGCGAGAACGGTGCCAAACTGGAAGATCTTTGGCTTCTCTGTCAATCCTGGGCCGTTCACCATCAAGGAACATGTTTTGGTCACAATTATGGCAACTGTCGGTTATCAGTCTGCATATGCTGTGCGTCTCATGTTCTTTTCACGATATTCTCTCTCTTAGTATATTATCTGTCAGACCGATATTATTGCGGTGCAGAGAGTGTACTATAATCAGATATTCAATTTCAGCTGTGCGTTTCCTTACAAATTACTTTGTTGTTCCTTTGACGCTGATATTCTTGTTCAGATCAATGGATGATCGTCATGTCGACACAGATGATTGGCTTTTCCCTGGGAGGTGTCATGCGACGCTTCGTCGTAGAACCCCCTTCAATGAGTACGTCGAAATCTTTTCCTTACAGTTGCTCGCTGATTCGTCTTGTCAGTCTGGCCCGCAAACTTGGTTTACTGTGCGCTCTTCAACACATTGCACGCTCAAGTCTATTCCGGTATGGGCACCCGTGGAGGTCTCTCTCGCGGTCGATTCTTCACATACGTCTGGTTCGGTGGTCTTTGTTGGTACTTCTTCCCGGGATATATCTTCCAGGCCCTCAGCTACTTCACCTGGGTATGCTGGATTGCTCCAGATAACATCGTCGTCAACCAGCTCTTTGGATACCAAAGTGGTCTTGGAATGAGTCTCCTGACCTTTGATTGGGCCCAGATTACCTATATCGGCAGTCCACTTGCTACCCCGTGGTGGGCAGAAGCAAATATCATTGCAGGTTTCGTCGTCTTCTTCTGGATCGGGGCTCCCATCATCCATTTCACGAACACTTGGTATGGGGCGTACTTGCCCATGTCTTCACGAATTTCATATGACAATACTGGTGCCACCTACAACGTCACGATGATCCTTACTCCAAACAACCAACTGAACCTAACCGCTTATCAGGAATACAGCCCCTTATTCCTGTCAACCACATTTGCACTTGCATATGGCCTTTCGTTCGCATCTATCACAGCTACAATCACCCACGCTTTCTTGTTTTTCCGCAAACAGATCTGGACCCAGGCCCGTCGATCTCTTCACGAGCAGCCTGACATTCATGCGCGTCTCATGTCCAAGTACCGCCGAGTCCCTGAATGGTGGTACATGTGTATTTTCGTGGTCATGTTCGTATTCGGCATCGTCGCTATTGAGGTTTGGCCAACCGAATTCCCTGTCTGGGGTTTCGTATTGTCGCTTTTGATCGCCATCGTCTATTTGGTCCCCATCGGCATGATCCAGGCTATCACCAACCAACAGGTTGGTCTCAATGTTATCACCGAATTGGTTGTCGGCTACGCAATACCCGGTCGTCCTCTCGCCATGATGCTGTTCAAGACGTGGGGGTACATCACGATGACCCAGGCGCTTCAATTCGCCTCTGACTTCAAACTTGGCCACTACATGAAGATACCTCCTCGGACGATGTTTACTTCTCAAGTGGTTGCTTGCGCAATCTCAGCCACTGTCCAGCTTGGCGTCCAGAGCTGGATGTTTACCAATATACCCGACATGTGCAGTCCCACCCAGAGGAGTGGCTTCATTTGCCCCAATACGGAGGTGTTCGGCACTGCCTCGGTAATCGTATGTATTGAGAGTGCTTTTTGCCCAGTAATTTGTCCACTCACATTTCACCTTGATTTAGTGGGGCGTTATTGGTCCTCAGCGCCAATTCTCTGGTGGGCAACTATACAATGGATTGGTCTGGTTCTTCCTCATCGGCGCTGCTTGTCCGTTTACTGCATGGCTCGCCCAGAAGAGATGGCCTAATAGTTGGGTCCGCTATGTCAAGTATGTCAAGTTCCCTTTACCATTTGATCCAGGGTTTGAAGATTGTTCTAGCTTTCCCGTCATATTCAGTGGGACTGGTGCCATTCCTCCCGCATCAGCTGTCAATTATGTCACATGGGGTATCGTTGGGTTCATATTCCAATACTACATCCGCAGAAACCACTTTTCTTGGTGGACAAAGTACAATTGTATGTGTTACTCTCCGACTTTATACTTGTCATGACACTTATTCTCATCGTCGCACATAGATGTCCTCTCCGCCGCGCTCGACACTGGTCTTGCATGTTCAATCATCCTTATTTTCTTCTGTCTTCAATTCCCTGATAACGGAATGATCGGTATGAACAACATCCTCACATGGTGGGGGAACACTGTATTCTTGAACACTGCCGATGGCAAGGGAACGGCGCTCCGAGCGATAAATGGAACATTCGGGTGAGTATTCAGACACGGTGTTTGCTGAACACGTTCTGATGCTCTTGTTAAAGGCCTTCGAGTTGGTAAAGTAAACGTAGTGTGATGGCGCGATGAATGATTTTAGTGTACTTATTGATCTCATTGGAAGGATGCAGAATATAAGCTTGCTTGCCAGATGTTCGACTTTGTCCCACCCGCCGCCTTGTCTTGAGTACCTGTTTACAACTAGAGTTCAAGTGCTGGAGCCAATGTCTTATGTACGGATCAAAAACGCCTGAGACTGAAGTGTTCAAATGCCAAATGTTGTGGCTGTGTGATCGTGGGACACTAGAACTCTATCCATCCCCATCACCGCGTCGACAAACGTCCGTCTTTCTTCACTCAGCTTGTCTGTAACAATGGTCAGTTCCCGTTTTCCTCGTAAACTGAACAGAGTAGATGGTTTTGTCTATCCTGGAACTTGTAATTGGTCACTGTGGATGGTGGATGGCTAAACAAGTTCGGGGATGTGCCGAAGATTCTTGGATCAGGTCTGGCTGACCAGACATTGTCGTTCCGCAGGCCACCCCAGAACTCGCAGCAACATACGCCGCCCTCATTCTCGCCGACGACGGTATTGAAATTACAGTGCGTTGACATCTGGTGTATGACCTGAAACCCCACTCAGATCTTGTCAGGCGGACAAAATCATCGCATTGACGAATGCGGCCGATGTTGAGTTGGAAGCCATCTGGGCAACACTCCTTGCGAAGGCTCTAGAGGGCAAGAACGTCAAGGATCTATTATCGAACGTTGGTGCTGGTGGAGGTGCTCCTGCAGTGGGTGTGGTCCCCGCCGCCGCTGCCGCTGGTGGTGCCGGTGGAGCCGCCGCAGAAGAACCCGAAGAGGAGAAGAAGGAAGAGAAGGAAGAATCAGACGATGACATGGTATATATACTGTTGAATTTTTGCGTTTTGTGACTAACCCGTCGTTTACATAGGGCTTTGGGCTGTTCGATTGATCACCTTTTCTGCTTGCTATCTTATTTCCACCGTATCCTCATGTCCTCACATACACTGTGCATCAATCAAAACTTTGGATCATTTGGTCCGTGCACCAAGGAATCGAAAAACTGTTGTGCTACTGTAACATTATGAGTTGCCGTGGGAGAACTACGCCCCCATGTCACTCTTTCGATCGTCCAGTGAGTTATGTCTATCTGCTTTTGCTGCCGACTTGAATTTTCGCCTTTCCTCCGGTTCCAGAATGACGAACTAGTCGAAGCTTGCCCGTCATACCGATCGAGATATACCTCCAGATATTTGAGCGCACTGCTCCGCCCACTGGGCATCTAACGCAGGACCAATTTGTGATTTTCACCAATTTTTCTCGTGTCTGCAGATTCTTTGCCAATTTTTGCCTTCCTCGCACGTTTGAATTCCTGGAGTTTTCTGGCTCTCAATTCCGCGACGATACACTCCATCGTGGTGCCATGTACAGGGCGTCACGCGAAGGCATATTGTGCACACAAATAGCCGCGGAGCAGCCTCTCGCGCTCGCGCTTGCCAAGGCAGTGAAAGTCTGCCGGTTCAAAATCTGGCGACTCGACGACGGAGACGCGTGGGCAGTTCGATGCTTTGCTAACAAGTACATTACACGTGCAAAACATTCGAGAGCTTGACTTTTCTCGCAGCTTCGTCGACACAGAACACTGGGATGCGATCGCGACGCTACCATCGCTCGAGCGACTCTCATTTGAATCATGCAACTTTCTGCATGGCACTGCAGATGTTGAACCTGAGACGAGGGTCAAGGTCAAGGTGGCTCGCCTCGAGGCAGTCGATTGCTTTGGTCTTCGCCAACCCGCCGCTGCCATCGATGCTCTGCGCCTACGCACTGTGTTCGCGGACGCTGTATTTTTCGACCTCATCGATGGTCTCTCCCAGTCTGTGCTCACAGAACTTCACATTCACTTCTCGGAACAACACGGGACGGGTAACATGCTAGATGGGCTACATGCTGTCCTCGAGCAACCACCACCGTTTCTTGAAACACTAGAGATTGTGATTGTTCTGACTGGAATAAGAGAAGACTTTTTCCGTGACATGTCGCATGGGGGAACTTAC
>JBBPJL010000738.1:0-14079 GCA_038088675.1 Xanthoconium separans | reverse complement strand
ATAAAGGTGGCATAATAGCAGCATTACCAAATGTATGTAATCACATTACAGCATGCTAGAATCCAATATATGTAATCAAAACTTAAAGTCAAACAACTGTCCCAATGAGTGGTCATTTTGAAATAGCTGCCATTTCATCAGATCCCAATCAAACTCTTCAATTCTTGGATCAATAGAAAGCCAAGGGGATTTGCTTTATCTTATCCACTCATAGTTTAGGGTGAGGGTTAGGAGCTATTGCTGTTAAGGTCATTTAGTGAAAAACATGCAAACATTGGGACAGTTGTTTGAGCCACTGTATGGTTCACCAGCAATACCACCGGACCAGACCAGTTTATTTTCTTCAACCTTTCCTTGATGGGCAGGGACACTGCCACCTCAAGGCTCTGGCAGAAGCCTTACCCTTCGTATTAGTACTCAGGAAGTACTACCAACATCATTGTCCACACCTATGGACATCTGGAGTCGCCATACTCTCACTTATGGTCAATTCTTGTTCTAACTAGACATCTCAGTCATAGATGATCTAGCATGACTCTTCCTGAAGATGGATACCCACTCCTCTAGTCAACCATGGAGCATTCCACCTTCCCCTTGTTATCCCACTCCTTGCCGGATGCAGGAGTATGACCCATTACAACCCAGGCTATCCTTATAGCCATTGTACAGTCATGCAGAACCCCTTGTCTACATATGGCATTAGATGCATTCCTGATCATCTGTTGATTCTATCACTGATCCTCATTGTCCTGAGACAGTGGATCTCCATTTGATCCTTTTCTTAGTTCCTGATGGGATTCCATTCTTGATCTCCCATCACATGTATGCCTGATAGCCTCTATAGCCATATAGGGCATGTTTCACTCTTTGATCCTTTGATCCTGTTGATCCCCTTCCAATCTTCATGACAGTGGGACTTCTCTTTGATCCTTTCATTCCTTCCCATTGTGGGAAGCCTATTTGATCCTTCTAGGATCACCCTTTACCCTGATGGTCCATGCATCATCATGTTACAGTATATATAGAGCTACACTTGTTCTGCTGTAGTCTCTAAGCTAGTTCTATGTCAGAATACCTGCTTGTATTCCTACTGCAACTCCTCGTTGCCCTTTACTCGCAATCTATTCTCGTTCACTGGTGTACTGGTGATAGGATCCCTCTTAAGTCTTGTCCACTCTTGACATCGCTATCATTTCATGCCTCTTCATCTTTCAGCTCTTCAAGGTATTAGCTTGCGCTTGTACCCTCAAGACTCCGCTTTGGTCTTGCACACCCTGGTGCTCAACCTCTTCTATCCTCAGATGGTACTTTGCAGGGCCGGCTGGCTCACAGTACACTAGGTTGTATCACTGCTCACTCTGCTTCTCTATCACAAATGGTTGTGACTAACTTCACTAGGGCACAAGCTCACAGTAAGCATAACAGTGTTCAACTTGTCAATGCCTTGGAAGGGGTGCAGGGGTGCATCAAATGGGCCATTGGGCTTGTTGACACACTAGGAGGGGTCCAGGATGTGGGTGGGTGCATTGAACAAACCATGGGGTTTGTCAACACATTGGAAGGGTCCAGACAGAAGGCAGGTATATTGAGTGAGCCAATGTGCTTGTTGACACCTTGGGAGAGGTCCAGGAGGTGGGTGGATGTGTTGAGTGAGCCATTGGGCTCATTGACATATTGGGATGGGTCCAAGAACTGGGTGGGCACATTGATGCCTTGGGAGGGGTCTGAGTAAGAGGTGAATGCATCAAACGAGCCCAATGGCTTGTCAATGCATTTGGAAGGGTCCAGGAGGTGGGCAGGCATGTCTAACAAGCCACTGGGCTTGTCAATGTGCCAGGAGGGGTCCAGCTGAGAGGCAGATGCCTCAAGCAAGCTGTTGGGCTCATCAATGCACTGGAATGGGTCCAGGAGGTGGGCAGGTGTGTCAAACAAGCCATTGGCTTTATTGACATGCCAGGAGGGGCTGGGAGGGTCCAGGAGGTGGGTGTGTGTGTCAAACAAGCTGATGGGATCATTGACACACCAGGAAGGGTCCAGGTGGCAAGCAGGGGGTGTCGGCACATTGGGAGGGGTCCAGGTGGCAGACAGGGGTGTTGAATGAGCCATTGAGCTCATCAACACCTCAGGAGGGGTCCAGGTAGTCTATCAAACAAACCATTGGGTTTGTTGATGTGTTGGGACAGGTCCAGGTGGCAGGCAGGTGCATTGAGCAAGCTGGTGTGCTTGTTGATGTGTTGGGAGGGTCTGAGAGGTGGGTGGGGTGTTGAATGAATCATTGAATTTGTCAATGTGTTGGGATGGGTCCAGATGGCATGTGGGTGTGTTGAGTGAGCCAATGGGCTTGTTGATGCCTTGGGAGCTGTTATGCTTACTGCAAGCTGATGCCCTAGCGAAGTTAGTCGCAACTGTTCATTGAGAGGAAGTGAAGTGAGCAGTAATACAACCTAGTGTACTGTAAGCCAACTGGCCCAGCTGAGTACCGTCCCTTGCATAGAGGAGGTCAAGCACGGAGATGCAAGACTGACGAGGAGTCTTGAGGGTACAAGCGCAAGCTAATGCCTTGAAGAGCCTGGAAGACGAAGGTCGTGGAATGAAGGCAATGTCGAGAGTGGACGAGACTCAAGAGAGATCCCTTCACCAGTACACCAGTGAGTGAGAATAGGATTGTGAGTATGAGGGCACCAAAGTGCAGTATAAATACAGGCAGATATTCTGGCATAGAACTAGCTTAGAGATACCAACGAACAAAGGTACCTCTGTATATACTGTAGACTAATGGTGCATGGACCATCAGGGTTAAGGGTGATCCATAAGGATCAAACAGGCTTCCCACATCAGGAAGGAATGGAAAGGATCAAAAGGAGTCCCATTGTCATGAAGAGCAGAAGAAGATCAATGGGATCAAAGGGATCAAAAGATGAAACATGCCCTATATGGTTATAGAGTCCATTGGGCGGTATATGTGATGGGAGATCTAGAACAGGATCCCATCAGGAACTAGAAATAGGATCAAAAGGGATCCACTGTCTCGGGGTGATGAGGATCAGCACGAGAATCCACAGATGACCAGAGATGCATCTAGTGCCATATACGGATGGAGTTCCATATGGCTGTACAGTGGCTGTAGGGATAGCCCAGGTAGTGATAGATCATGCTCCTACAATCAGCAAGGAGCGGAATAATGAGAGGAAGGCGGAGGGTTCTGGGATTGACTAGGAACGGGTGTCCATCTTCAGGGTAGGTCCTGCTAGACCATCTATGACCGAGACGTCTAGAGTACAAGGGTTGGCCATAAGCGAGAGTATGGCGACTCTTAAGGTGTCCTATGACAAGGACGATGCTAGTAGTACTCCCAGAGTACTGGTACATGTGGTAAGGCTTCTGCCAGAGCCTGAGGGGTTATTGTGGTCCCTGTCCATCAAGGAAAGGTGAAGAAAAAGAATGAAGTGGTCCAGTCTGGTGGTACTGCCAGTGAACCATGGAAATCCATAACAGGAGCGGTCCAGGAGGTGGGTGTGTCTGTTGAATGAACCATTGGGTTTGTTGATGTGTTGGGACAGGTCCAGGTGGCAGGCAGGCCTGTAAAGCAAGCCATTGGACTTGTTGACCATGCTGGTGTCATGGTTATCATGGTCATCATGGCGTGTGTGCCATGCCATCTTTGATGATGTGGTGTGATAATGGAAGAGAGGTGGTGGCACCATTCTGCATCATCGTTGTCTCCCCCACAGTGAGGGTGATGTCATGGTGCTGGCATCATCAAGGTGATGGTGGCTGCCATAGCCCCTCATTGCCATCTCCATTGCCATTGCTGCAATGTGGTGGTGGTGGTGGTGGTTGCTGCTGTACTTCATCACCATCTCTGCCATAGTGAGGGTGGTGCCATGACCATGCTGACCTCACCAATGCTGCTGTCACAGGGATGTGGTGGTGTTGCTGTCACTGCAACGTGATGGTGGTGGCAGTTGCGATCATACCTCATTGCTGTCTCTGTTGTCATGGTGGCAATGTTGTCATCATCACTGTTGCTGATGTAGTGGTGGTGGTGGTGGTGGTGGTGTTGGCACCATTGCCATTGCTGCCTGAGGTAGTTGTGGCAATGGTGTGATAGTGTAAGTAGTAGTTCAACATGTGACAGTTGTGACATGTGAAAAAAATTGCCAAGTCCCCATGCATTAGGAATGTAAGGACTACATTTTATTAGGTTTGTATTCTAGTAATAATTGTTACACATCATGTATCTGACTGTATTATACCTAAATGTGGGCTGTTTCACCTGTGAAATCCTGTGATAGCTGTGCGACTGTGGTGTGTGACTCTGTGTGACTGTAGTTACTGTAAAATGCTGTAATATTGCTGTCACACTGGGCCCCAAGTGATGTTTTGCTGATGATTCTCCCCATCTTGTGTTAGTGTGGTTATTTGAACATTGCAGCCCCAAAGTGGACCAGTCTTTATTTTTTTGAGTGGCTCTCCTATGGCATCTGGCAACCACCTAAGCTGGCCCCAGACACCAGCACAAAGAATGAGGGACATTGCTGAACTCACTGACCCAAGGATAAGTGGTGGCTGGGGGGCCCTTGTACACACTCTAGGAGGAAACTTCTTTATGGAGACTGTGTGTGAGGAGCCTTTTGTGCTAAGGACTCATGTAAGTACTGTGGGACTTGTGTCATACAATACCCAGTAAAACCCCCTGGTGGTTTTTTATGGGACTTGAACCTGTGACTCAACATTCAATATTGAATGGGAGATGGCATCTTACACTGCAAATTGCAGAGCAACTGCAGAGTAGACCTGGGGGTGGTGGCACTTCCACTAAGCCACCAGTCCCCTGGACCAGTCTTTATGGGTATGTGTTAGTGATGCCTTCTTGATGAGGCATTTGGGCTGACATGACTGTAGATCATAATTGATTTCTGCCTTTGGTGAGCCATCAGCTGTTCATGCCTGTGCTGCAGCCTGAGCTCATGGTAGCTATGTTGGATCAGTTGTTGACACTTCTACAAAATAGCTGCCTTCAATGACAAGCAAGCATGGACTGGAGCAAAACTTGATTCTGGGATCACCAAGTCAGGAATTCAACAAACATGAACAAACTTTTGCACAGGTCATTTTGCAGGCACAGACTGATCTTGGTCACTAAACGGCCTCCTCCACACTTTGTGGCTTTGTAGAAGTCAGGGAATACCCTCATGATTGATTGGGCTGTCATATGTCACAAGGGGGTTTGACATAATGAAATTTGTGCTCTGTCATGCATTACAGGACCATCTGTTGAATAGGTCTGGTAGATTTTAGTAGAACCTTGTTATATAATTTAGTGTATGAGAAAGTTCAGAGAAGTACAGTCATGGTATTGTACACAGTCAGTTGTCACCATGATTCAACCAGAAGGTGTGCAAGTACAATGTGTTCACCTTGCATCTCCTTTTCCCATGCCCAAGTTCCTCTTCTACCACCATTATGATCTCTTTACATCTTTTTAAATCCATTAACCCAGCCTCTTCACAAGCCACTATTTTGTTGCCTTCTTCAGTCACTTCAACACCAGTAATCCAATTGCCAGAAATCAGTGTTGTTGCCACTTTTCTATTAGGGATGGTCATGTCATTGTCTGCTACAGTACCTCCTTTGGCACTCAACTTATTCTTAAGTACTGCCACTTGAAGATCTGCCAATGTCTGTGAGAAAGCAGGATATGAGGGGTGATGTCCCAGCTAGGTGACCTAGTCACCACTGGGTGTATGCATGTTTACCTATGCTGTGCATATATCCAATATGTGAATCTAGTCTCACACCTTGTTGAGATTGTGCATCATGTGACATCAACATGAATGTCAATATCATGAGACCTTTGCATTCAAGGAAACTCACCATGCAGTGTTTTCACCCACAATACCATGCCCCCAACTTGAGACCTTTGGTGTGTATGTTGGACAGACTGCAAGGGCATTCAAAGACTGCTGAACACAGTCAATACCTGGTGGCATCATCTACGTGAGGCTACTGATGATGACAAAATTTGTCTGCCTGTGTGTTTGGATGAGTTTAAGGTGTTCATAGTTGCCATGGCTGCAGCCAATCAAGCCATTGCTGGGATTAAGAGATCTGCAAAGGATGATCTTGCCAATGATGGTTGCCATTCACCTCCTGAACCACAGGATCATCAAGTCTGTTTAATTCTTACTTCCTTGCAGAAGCTTTCATGCTGACTTTCTCAACCCAGTCATCTGTACAGCAATCAAAATCATTTAGTCATTCCAGTCTACGGAACAGCTCACCTACTCCCTATGGTTGCTCATTGACATGATCTGCATCACCCAGTTAGCCTCCCTCTTGTCCTCCATCATATGCTTGCATGTCACCTGTCACCACCTCCTTTTCAAAGTGACAATCCAATAGACTTTCCAGAGAACCTTACACACCAATACAATGAAATTGGACATGTGCAGTGTGAGCCACACCTTCTGTTCACGCTTGATCTAGAAGAGCTTTTGTTGGTTGTCATGCTAGACAAGTATTATCTACAATCTATCATTTGTTACAGCCCTCTGACATGCTTCATTGGATGATGTAGTGGGACTTGTTGCTGATGTGGTCACAAGGCTTCATTGTTACAGAAATACCTAGGGTGCATTTATTTCCATTTTCTTTATTTCTTTCTTGATATTGGGACTTATCTTCTCACGACAGGACAACACCTGTCTGATATCTTCTGACCTTCCACCTATGACAATGTATTGTTGCTCGCCGACTTTTCCCGAGTATGACACCCATTCTGTTCTGCTTGCTGACTGTTCCGCTCTTTCGGACAGTGGAACTCCATTTTCCCTTCTGATCTCTTTTTCCTTCTTGTTCCACTAGCGGAATATTTACCATTCCTACAAGACCTGATGGTCCGTGCTTACTTCCTCATCATATAAATAGTACAAGCCCTGTACTTGTAGCTGTAATCTAGTTCTATGCAATTCATACCATGTTAACTGGAGTTCCACTAGCTCAAAGTCTTCGCCTTCTCGCTCATGTCTCTCTTCTCCTTCTCTGCAAAGAACTAGGACTTCGCATTGTCACAAGAGGACCCCTCTATTCATAAGGGTTGAGTGCAACACTGTCAACTTCACTCTGCTTAAGTCCTCGGCTATCAAACAGGTGTCTTACTATCATTCTATTTCTTCCTCCACAACTGAGTTGACTCCAGTTGTCATGGTAAGTGTAACAAAAGAAATGGATTACTGATCGGCCCTGTTCCCTAACAGAAGGCCAAGCCCATCATATCACGGTTTTGTGCCCCCTTGTCTTCCCTGGAACCACCTCTCACTGTGGATCCAACACCACCACTACCATCTGGACTCCTGGAACTTTGGAGATTACCTGATTCTCACCCAGACTATCTCCCTCTCCCAAAGAGATATAGTTCCCTCAATGAGAAAGGGATTTACAAAAGAGCTCAGGAAAGAGTCAGAGATTGAAACCTAGTGGAAGGAAGGCTACCCTACGCCCTTCCATCACACCCCATCCCATCTTTCACTCCTAGAACTCCAGCCCCAATCCCTGAGTCAATCTCTGAACCAACCCAGGAACCAATTCCTGAGGAACAGGAAGAGAGATTCACCCCCATTCAGTGGTCCACTCCACCTTCCCCAGTACATCCCAAAAGAATACCACTTCCCTACAACTCCAACTCTGAAGATGAAGATGAGATGCCTGAACTAAAGGCTGGATTACCAGATGAGTTCTCCGGCAATGGCATTGATGCCAACTGGTGGCTTCACGCCATGGATGCATACTTCACCATCAACCCAAAGTACAATGATGAAGCAAAAATCATTACCACCCTGAATCAAATGAGGAAGGGCAAAGGAAGAATGTTCTCCGAAGGATACTACGAACGAAGCACAAAAAAGGACAAATCCCAGAAGGAGACTGCACCTGGGAAAAGTTCAAAGCTGACTTTCAGAGCATGATGTCCATTCATGACGAAGCATCTTCAGCAAGGAGGAAACTCTATGCCATTCGCCAAGGGGCCAACACAGAGGAAAGCCTACAACAAGTTAGCCTCCAAATTCAAACTCCTGGTAGCCCAGTCGGGAATCATTGATCAATTTGCTCTTTGCAAAACCTTCAGTTGAGGAGTCCACAACAACCTTATGAAAAAAGTTCTAGGAGCAGAGGACAAACCCCTCACTGTTGATGCATGGATCAAAGTGGCCAGAAAATTTGCCTGCCAAAATGAGTGCATCAGAGATATCCGAGGAAGGAGACCAGGATTCAGAGGATATGGAACTACCTCCACCCACTCCAGAGATCCCAACACTATGGATGTTGACTATATTCAACTCTCCCCTGTAAAATGAGCATGGCTCATGAAGGAGGGAAAATGCTTCATATGCAAGAAACCAGGGTGCTCCACTAGGAACCACAGAGATAATCAAAAAGGAACTAGAACCTGGAGGTCTGGACCTCACCCAGACAGGAGATGCCCACCCATTCAAAACTGGGTTGTTGAAGACAAACCCATGGAAAAGCAGGAAAAGAACGAAGCAATCAGGATGATAGAACAGTTGGTCACAAAAGGGCATGGAGTCAAAGAGATGGCCAAATCCTTCCGAGAAATCTACTTGGGGGATCCTCCATATCAATCAGACTTGGACCATGCCGAAAGGAGGCACTAAATGAAAGGGTAAAGCAAAGACTCAAGGATTTTTAGACAGGCACCGAGGACTGACTACTCAACCATCTAGAACAAACCCCATTGTAACTACTATAGAAGAAAAGTCAATTTGAATTCCTCTACCTCTTCCCCCATTTCACCCCCGATACAATGACTGAAACAACCAAACAATTATCTAGAGTTGTATCAGGTCACTAATCACTAGGCTTAGGACTTAGAAATGTCGACAATAGCAAGGGATGATCCTTGCATGTCGAGGAAAGAGAGAAAATAAGGAAGAAACACAAGCGGTGAGCTTAATGTCCGTAGTTGTGAGGGAAAACACAAGAGGACAAGACTGAGGTCCTCCTGCCCTACTTTGGGGCTTTATATACTACTGGTACATGCGCACGGACCAACTACTATGTATGGTAATGTGTAACAATTACTATAGGAGGATGTACAGCCTTGATATGAGCGACTATCAGTATAGGCTGGGAGTCATCATGAGTCATGTAGACACACAGCCCTTGATGTGAGCAGCTTCTGCTACTGGCTGTGAGTCACTGTGAGTCATAAAGAGTCAGCATGAGTCAGAACAAAGATAAGAGTGAATAACACCATTGGCCCTTTGGCTTGGTGAGTCATTTGGTGTGAAATAGGAGTCAGAATGAGTCAAAAGATAAGAGGAAATGAAATACATGCACCATCCTTGAGGTGAACATGCATAGCCCACAAGGCATGGAAATGAAGAGCAGAATGTGAAAGCCTCATGGGATAAGGAACATGTGACAAACAAGGTGGGAATGTGTATCCTACATGTTGGATGTGACAAGTGAAGGAGTGTGATGTGTAATGACAGTGGGTGACCATGGATAGGGGTGTAGTCAGGGATGAGGAGACGTCAGAGTGGCAAAAAAGAGCGATCACAACAATGACTCTTGTCATCTGTGTTATCATCTCGGACATTTTAAATGAGACTGCCAACTTTTCCAATGTAGACGATGTGGAAAATTCTCTCTTGGGCATGTCCCATCTACCTGTCCTCTCCAAAGCTTTGTCAAGGTCTGTCAAAACTGGTCGATGCCTTTACCTCCAACTCAAGTCTGATCGGAAGTCCAAAGAGAAGAGGCTTCAGAGTTGCATAGGTCTGAAGGTCCGAAGATCAGAGTTCAAACTCTGACATTCCAGAGTTCTGGAGTTTGGGGTACAGCAAGTGAGTCTAAGAGTGAAGTGGAGTGGAGGGGGGAAGTCATTGGTGCAGGACTTATGTGTCGCACCCTTGTCAAGCCATGGACTTCGTATTTCAGAGAGAGAGAGTAGAGGGGAAGACTCAGGGGACTTCGAGAAGGAGTTAGGGGATCATTTTAGTTGATATTAGAACTAAGGGTTCAAAGTACAGAGGTACAGAGACTAAATACTCTGAGGACTGAATTGCTACACTAATGAGTCTTTGTAAGTATTTTGGGAGTTGGGAGTAGCAAAGCCAGAGCTGTGTTCAGAGTTGCACATAGCCAGAGCAGTGCAAATAAGTGAGGCACAGGTACATATGGGAGTATAGTAATACTCTGACTAAGAAGTAATGTAAGGGTGGAGTAAGAGGAAGTCCAAGGGAGGTGCATCAGAGTTAGCATTGGAGTTAAGGAGTGGTGCATCAGAGTTGAGGAGTTATGCACCGGAGTTCTGCATCAGAGTTATATGAGTGACCATCAGAGGTCTGGAGTTGAGGGGATCGGACTGGAGTTTGACTAGAGATTGTTATGGTTTTCTGTAAAGGGCATATTTATTTTTCCTTTCCTCTTCTATTGGACTTGTTCACTCCTCATGATGGAACCGTTTCCATCCGATGTCTTCCGATTCCTCCCATATGATAATGTATTGTCACTCAGCAATTCCCCCCAAGTATGACTCCCGTTTTATTCTGCTCGCTGTTGTTCCGCTCTTCCTGACAGCAGAACCCCACTTCCCTTCCGATTCCCTTTTGTCCTTAAAGTTCCGACTAGTGGAACTCTTCTACTTTTCCTATGGGATCCGATGGTCCATGCTAGATTCCTTGTCATATAAATACTTGAGTCATGTAACCTTGTAACATTAATCTAGTTCTACGCAATAACTACCGTGTTAACTGGAGTTCCACTAGCTTGAAGTCATTCTCTTCTCAATTGTGTATCTCCCCTTCTCTTAAGTGAAGAACTAGGACTTCGCATCATCACAAGAGGACCCTTTTCGTAGGGTTGAGTGCGACATCGACAACTTTGCTCTGCTTAAGTCATCGACTATCAAACAGATGTCTTACTATCATCCTATTCCATCCTCCACTACTGAGTTTACTCCAGTAGTCATGGTAAGCGTAACAGATATCATTGGGAGTGACCTGGTGGGCATGGATATGATAAGGTCTCAGAACTTGCCTCCAACCCCTGCCAAGCACCCAATGCTCCACAGTGGATCCCTTCCACCCCTCAGTCAGTTCCTTGATGAACCTTGTCCAATTCCATCCCTATCCTAGTAGAGGAGAACTGAGTAGCTCTTTCAGTGGGCATCCTTCCCCACCCACTTCTTCCTTATCAAACCTGGGTCCCTCTCACCCCATTCGTTGTATCCACCACTAGCACCCTTGTCGTTGTCGTGGTCCATATCCCCCTCCACTGACTCATTCTTATGCTAGAGAACAGTCTATTCCCTGTGACTACGACACAGATTACAACAATATCTTCAATGCTACTATTACTGGTTCCCCTGACCCTTACACAAGGGACCCTTTGTTACGGTTTTGTGACTGGCGCATTTATTTCTTTCTTTAACTCTTGAACTCTTGCACTCCTCACGATAGGGACTGCACCTATCCGATGTCTTCCGATTTATCCTATACGATGTTGTATCGTCACTTGGTGACTCTTCCCGAGTATGACACCCGTTTCTTCCCGCTCACTCATATTCCACTCTTCCAGACAGCAGGACTCTGTTTTCTTTCCGATTTCTTCTCTTCCATTTTGTTCCGACCAGCGGAACACTTACCTTTCCTATGGGACCCAATGGTCCATGCTAGATTTTACATCATATAAATACTTGAGTCCTGTACTTGTAAAACCCAATCTAGTTCTATGCAATTCATACTGCGTTTACTGGAGTTCCACTTGCTTGAAGTCCCCTTCTTCTCACTTGTGTCCCCCTTCTTTTCCTTGCGAAGAACTAGGACTTTGCATCGTTACAAGAGGACCCTTCACTTAGGGTTGAGTATGACATCGACGACTTTGCTTTGCTTAAGTCGTCGACTATCAAACAGAACATTGCTTATTCTTGTTTCGCTCTCCACAACTGCGTTTACTCCAGTTGTCATGGTAAGCATAACACCCTTATGGAAGTCTTCATAGTAACTTTGACCCTAACATGAGGGTAATGTTACAATTTCCTGTTTCTTTTCTCTTTTCCCTTACACATTTGGACTTATCTTTCTTTTCCTATGATGACTCACCATTCCCAAGACCCAGTACCTATTATCACTTGCTTCATCATTGTTCTCTTCCCTCACTTCTAGAACCTTCCAACTGGTCACATCCATTGATAGTGCAGTTCTTACTCATGCTGACTAAAAGTCACATGACCATTCTATAATTTTCTACAACCTTCTACTTCTGCTTAGTCATAGAACCTTGTAAACCTATATAAACCCTGGCATCCCTTTGCTGTTTCCTCAGCTTGGGCTCCCAGTGATATATTCTTTGCTCTCCTCTAGTTCTGTCTCTCTAAGTCCTTGTCCCACTTGTTGAGTGGACGCTTCTGCTCCAGACCCTCAACTATCTGTTGCAGTGTGCACAGATCCCTTGATCCCTTGTTGTTCAAACTACCTCGAACCCTTGACCCTACAACATCTATCATCTAGGACCTTGAACCTTTGACCCTCAAATCTAGTCTGGGCTACGCTTTCACCTAGCATAATAGTACCAATGGGTGTATGTAGTGATTTAAGTTTTCAAGTCATGGCTGCTTTGGACCTGGGATAATCCCTGCCAAGTACATGTTTTTGGATTTATACTGAATCTCCAGCAGCAAGTTAAGGCATGCCATGGATATAATCTCTGATGATGTGTGACTTCCATCCTTCTCCACCTCTGTCAACAAAGAGTTTGCTTGACTCAGGGCCAGTGAACATGCAGAGAAACTCAGTGTCAAAGGGATTTTTGACAAAGTGAGGCTTGGGAGATGAAAGTGATGCCATAAGCTCATTGCACAATTGGTCCATGAGTGTCTCAATGTTGGCAGAGAAGAGAAGAGAGTTCCACTTGTAGTCTCTAGTTACTCACTATGGACTTCAGGTTAGTCTATGTTGTTGTTCTCTTATAATACATATCATCATGGTTACTCTTACTGTGGACTCCAGAGTTATTCTAAGTTGATCCCAGTAGTGGCTAGTCTGTTCCCAATAAGCTTTTCACTCTCAACAATGACATAGGTCATATATATATCATCTCAATGCAGCTTCATTATTGGATCAGAATATCCATATAGTGTCCATAAGGGCTTCCTGGTTGGTGATTCAGGCATTTCCTTGAGGGAACTAGAGGAAATGTACCCCCCAGTTGAGATTAAGGCTTTCTAGCCTTAAATACTACTGAAATGCCCCTGTCTTATCAGGTGGCAGGTGGTGCCTTTACTGGACATCCCAGGTCCCAGCAGGGTGCCAATGGGTTAAAGGAGAAGCAGGCCAAGTTATCCACATCCAATATCCTAAATGAATCTTAAGTTTTAATGTCATTCACTTATACTGGACATTTTCAGGTTCTTTTGCTATGGAACCAGGAAGGGCCAATGGCTAAGTTTAATGTCCTTCCATGCATGGACGTGTTCCTGGTGTGACAAGGCTAAGAGGTGGCCATCTCCCATTGTGATGCGAGAGTGAGGGTGAATGTATGAAGGACACCAGCTCTCATACATATATGTTGTGCCTAAGAGACTAGGGAATAATGTAATCCAACAACCTGAGTTGTCACTAGATGTACTTGGGAAGCTACATTTTAAATAATGCACAGGAAGCAAACCAGATCATCATGCCCATTCACAACTGAGAATTACCGCCCCCACATTTCATTTTTCAGCATGGGTGGCATGGGCAGCATGATGATTTGGTGCATTGTCATGTCTTTGGTGGAAGGTGAAAGCAAATCAGTTTTTGCAGCTTGATGGACAGCAAGGAGTTGCCCTTTCTTTTCTGGATCTAACTTGTTGAAAAATGTGTGGAGGTGTGTTGGCAGATTATACATCTCTTGCAAGAATTTTATCTGATTGTCCTTTTGTGTGGAATCAAAATCAATTTGGTGCAGGGACAGCTATACACTCTGTTAAGTAACACAGTCTAACACAACAATGGACACTGACAGGCTTTCTCTCACTGCCACCTTTCATTTCCATTACAACATAGTGGGGGG
>JBBPJL010000737.1:0-14091 GCA_038088675.1 Xanthoconium separans | reverse complement strand
AACACACCCAGATCAGAACCTTTTCAGGGGAGATCAGGAAGAACGACCGCATTACTAGTCGACCGTAGTGTTATTCAAAGACTTATTCAGACTTTGAATTCCTATCATCATCCTATTGGTGATAGAACGGCCCACTAACTGCAGAGGGTAGACTTTGAGAATCCCTCTTAGAATATCCTGTACAAGACACCGGGATGAGGTGGGAACAGGTGTCTGTCTTCAGGGTAGGTCTTGCTAGACAATCTGTGACCGAGATGTCTAGATGAACGCTGATTGGCCATAAGCGAGAGTATGGTGGCTCTATAGGTGTCCCATGGTGAGGATGACAGTGGTAGTACTCCCAGAGTACTAGTACGCACGGTAAGGCTTCTGCCAGAGCCTAAGGTGAACGTGGTTCCTGTCCGTCGAGGAAAGGCGAAGAAAAAGAATGAATTGGTCCGGTCCGGTGGTACTGCTGGTGAACCGTGGTTTCCGTAACAGCAACCACACAACTTACTTGCTGGTCTTGTTGCATTCTGCATCAACTACTTCTACCAAAAGTGGAGTGTTGGTGATGTTGATTTATTATACAGCAACCTCATCCAGCTCACAATCCTTGTACTTGATGGCCCTTATATTCCTGCCTTCATTGATCTTCTTTTCACACCATCAGGTCAACTCTGTGATGTCAAGTTACCACACCTTGAAGTATTCCATTTTTATTCAGACTTGACTAATCAAAATGCTCGACATATCTGTGCACTCTTATGGCATAGAAAGGAGATTGGTGTCCCTTTGAAAACATTGGTGTTGGAGAGGGTGGATACTTTCCCCACAGAATGCTTGCAATGGTGCTTGGAGAATCTGGCAACATTCAAACATGTGAACTTGGACTGTTCTTATACCCATCCATGCCCAACTCATCTTACTATCTATGAATGAAACAACTACCACCTAACTTTCTAACAGAAACATAGTTGCATCAGTGTATTTACTTAGTAGACACAGATATACATTTTTTCTTTGTATTTATAAGAAGAAGCTGAGATGGTAACTTTTCCCAGATTACAAAAATACTTCTCAATCATTGGAGTAATAGGACCTTTTCAGATCCAGTTATGAAAATACTCCAGACCAAGTAAATATTAAAGATAAAGAAGTCATTAGCCCTCAGAGTAATATGTAGGACATCTTTGGACCTCCCATATTCACAAGAAATGACACTGTTACAGTTTTGTGGCTGGCGCATTTATTTTTCTTCTTTACTCTTGAACTCTTTCACTCCTCACAATAGGGACCACCCCTATCCGATGTCTTCCGATCTATCCCTTATGATGCTGTATTGTCACTCAGTGGTTCTTCCCGAGTATGACACCCGTTTCTTCCCGCTCACTGACATTCTGTTCTTCTGGACAGTGGGATTCCGTTTTCCTTCCAATTCCTCTTCTTCCGTTTTGTTCCGACTAGCGGAACACCTGCCTTTCCTATGGGACCCGATGGTCTGTGCTAAATCTCGCATTGTATAAATACTTGAGTCGTGTACTTGTAAAACCCAATCTAGTTCTACGCAATTCATACCGCGTTTAGCTGGAGTTCCACTAGCTCGAAGTACCCTCTTCTCACTAGCGTCTCTCTCTCTCTTTCTTGTGAAGAACTAGGACTTTGCATTGTCACAAGAGGACCTCTTTCACTGAGGTTGAGTGCGACATTGTCGACTTCGCTCAGCTTAAGTCAACAACTATCAAACAGAACATTGCTTCCCCTTTGTTTCGCCCTCTACAGCTGTGTTTACTCCAGTTGTCACAGTAAGCGTAACAGACACTCCCAAGACTTCTGTAGAGTTACACAACCCTTAAAGCTCAGACCTATGAGGAAGTATACATAAACTCTGAATGGAAAAGTCATTCAAAGGATGTTAGATAAAAAGGAAAAACAAAAACAAAAACAAAAACATAATGCTTCTCTGCTCAGAGTAATGGGCTAGGAACTCTAGACCAGCAGAGCTGGAATGGAGTTGATGATTATTGAGATAAGATAAAGAAGTATGATATATGTTCAGAGATGTATTCCTCTAAAAATATTGGTGTTGAAAGCAGTTTGTAGGAATGCCTGCAGTGGTGCCAGGTGAATATGGAGAGGCTCAAACATGTGATAAACTGTTCCTTTGATATGAATTGATTCCACCCTATGGTCTTACATACTACTGTAAATCATCAAAAATTATCATTGGGTTGCACATGGGTTACAAAAACAAACAAGGAACTACACACTTATCGGAATCTCTGACGCTCGATGACCGACTTTTGTCGCGCATCCCTCGACACGCGCCTACTCACAAACCAAGTTTAGCAAAAAAAAAAAAAAAGAATCCAATAATCTTCACGCACCAATAATACTCCATCACATCACTCTGTCCCAGTTTCCGGAGGAAATTCTCGTCGTGCGTGATGATGATGAGTTGGAAATTCGACCGATTCTTCCGTTCATGGATGATGCTAAATTGTTCCCCCCGTTCAACGTCCGCAAAAAAAAATTAAAGATCGAACCGCCACACTTACTCAACCAGACTCTCTGCCAATGCATCAATGTTCTCAATGTCCAATGCATTCGTCGGCTCGTCCAACGCCAGTATCCCGCAGTTTTGTCCGAACGAGTCGGACAGCGCAAGACGGATGATGATCGAAGCAAGCATTTTTTGCCCGGCAGAACACCGACCGCGCATGTCCATCTCCACTTGGTCCTTCGTCATAACAACCTAAACCCCGAAGTTTAGCAACCGCACATGATCCGCTCCGAAAGAAGCTCACCCTATAATTATACGACCGTTTCGTAGCCCCGCCTTCCACATCGGACCGTATCTTAATTCCATCAATGTCTGCAAACCCAGCCCGTGAGCAACCTCGTCGGAAATTGCCTCCTGTTTTTGTATTACCTGTTCCCTGATACGTCTTGTTCCACAAGTGTCGCATCGTATCGTTCACTTCCTCCATCTTTAAGCCGTGATACTTCATGATCGCGCTACCAACCAAGTCAAAAGTCTATCATCCCTCCCAAAATAGCGCAAACTCACTTATCCAATGCCTTGGCATACTTTTCTAGATCATTGTTTGCCATGTCCGACATCTGTGCGTATCGCTTCGTTAGAGCGCACGCGCCCTAACTATCGTCGAACCCCCCACACTCACCTTGACCTTGACAAGCTGATCGGTATACCGCTTATTAATATCCTTGTATTCCCGCAAGTCCCTTTCCACCTGCTTCAACGTCTCGTTATGGGAGCTTATCTCGCCCCCTATATGCGCATACTATATCGCGACCCAAGTCAGATGCCCACGGGCAGGCGTCACGAAAGAAAAAAAAATAAGTACCTTGCTCTGCATCTCCGTCTCACGCTGTTTCTCCGCCTGATAACGATCCTCAAACGTCCGCTTCGCCTTGGCCGCCCCTTCCATGTCGTACGACTCGATCTCGGCCTGCGTCGTAGCGATATCCTTGATCAACCGCCGCATCCGAATGTTGTCCCGCAACCGCGACATGGCGCTCCCGCTCTCGTTGATCTCTTGATCCATCTTCGCCACCGTCTCACGTACGCGCTCGATGTTGATCCCGAGTTCCGTAATTTCCCCTTCGTAGTGCTCAATCTTGCCTGCGCACTCGGTCAACAGCTGGGACCGCTTTTCCCTCACATAGCTACCGTGCATGAGCCACCCGATTCCAATGTCGACGAGAAACAAAAAGCGCACCGATCGACGACCTTGTTGATGTTATCCAGCTTATCCACGCTCATGTTCATCTCCTGCATAGATCCCTGTGCCTCGACCATCCTAGCGTTCAACTCGGCCTGCACCCGTTGATGCGCCTGTTCCAAACGCTGAATCGGCGCTTGCGCCTCGGCCAGCTTCCCATCCAATTCCTAAAGCCGTGTGAAGTGAGCATCCGAACGAACGACCCCCCCAATCGCCAGCAGAAACGAACACACCTTGAGTCGAGCGCTCAACGTACTGATCTCCCGCGTCATGACGACGATACGTTCCTCCATCGTATCCTTGTCTCGAATTTGATTCGACAACCCGTTCTCCTTCTTCTCCATCGCGTGCAGGTCGCCTTCGTATGTCCGAAGCGATGAATACTGCCGATCGCGCTCAGTCATCACGGCTTGTCGCTCCCGTTCGTTGGCCCGACTGTCCAACGAGGGTCAATGCCGGAATACGACCAAAAAAAAAAAAAATTGGTACTCACATCTCATTCGAGAGCGCATCCAACTCGCTCTGCACGTCGTCCGCCGTCTTGGTATTCCCAGTCGAACTGAGCTCCTCTTCCAAATGCGTGATCTCGGTCCTAAGGCGTTCCATTTCAGACTGGTTCTTCGTGATCGCCGCGGCGTGCTGTTTCAGCATGGAGATATCCCGGATCTCCTTCTTCACCTCGTTCACTTTTTGTGCGGCCTGAACAAAACAATGATGAGTCACATCGCGCGGTCGCCAAACGCCGGATCAAAACGCACCTGCTCGGATCGCTCGCTCGCCGAGGGAATCTCCGACTCGGCCACCTTGATCTGTTTCTCCAGCCCCGGAATATCCCCCTGCTTGACCCGGTCCCTCGACGCTTGGATCGGCAAGAAATCTTCCAGCCGTTTCACCTCCCCTTGCCATTCCTTGAGTTGGCTCTCCTCCTTTTCCACGACTTCGGGCGCGTTCTTTCGGATTTGCTCTTTGAGCTGCACGACATGTCATGTCAGATCCCACATCGACCGCGCACGACGACGCCAACGTACGTATTTCTCAAACACGACCAACTCTCTGTCGTCCATGTGTCTGTTACAAGCCTGGCACGTCTTTTTTGCCTTGCCCACTTTGAGGAACGTCTCGTACACCTCCACCATGCCGGCTTTGCCGCTCGTCTCACTGTCCAAGCGCGCATATACGCATCACATGCCATCGGACGACGTGTACACACTCACCTGGTAATATCAGCGACATTTTGTCGTGCGTCCGCAAGCGCTTCGTTCAAGGGTACACCGCCGAGGATGCCGTCTTTCAATATCTTGTCCAGATCTACAATGACAGTTAGTCACTCGAGGACACGACAAGAACGGGAACGGGAACGGGGAAACGCACGCTTGAGCTCCTCGCGCTTCGTCTTGAGCTGCGCTTTCGCTTGCGAGAGCGTCGTCTCGGCCGTCTGCAACGTCTTGTTCACAGACGCCAATTCGCTCTCCGCTTCCGCAAGTTCCTGGTCTTTCTCTCTGCACACGGGGAATCAGGACACATCGCCCCAAAAAGTGACAAGCCCGCAGACCTTGAAACGCGGTCGATCTCGCGCTCCATGTTCTCCGCGCGCGGATCCTTGCCGACCAGCTTCTTGTACTTGGGACTGCACATCTCCAGTCTGTAAAAAAGGAAAACACCAGTCAGCGTTGTTCAATATCCATACAGAGCCCACGCACGTATTTTTGACCTCGAGCGTCTTGCTCCTCACTTCCGACCGCTTCAGATCCAGCCTTGCCCTGGCATCCGCTTGCAAGCTCAACGACCTGAGCTCCGCGTTCAAGCTATCCCGCTTGTCCTCCATGACCCTCGCCTTGGACGCGCGCTCGCTCAAACGTTCCTCAAAGCCGGCTCCCTTGACACCCTTCTTGACCTTGTCAAGCCGCAGCTTCTTCTCTTCAATGTCCCCGCACAACGTCCGAAGCTCTGAAGCCAATCCTTGCATCATCTCGACCGCCGACTCCGCTTTGGATATCGCATCCTGCTTCTCTCGCTGTCAAACACAAGCAAAACATCAGCGACCACGACGGGCAGCGACGACGATCAAATCCCCTACAATTTGGTCTCGCGTGTTGCCCCGCTGCAACTTCAAACTTTCCACTTCCGTATGAAGCTGCCTCGACTGACGATTAAACTCGTCGTTCTTGGCTCGGATCTCGCTCTGGAGCTTCTCGTGCTCGGATCGTTGTTTGCTTTGAAGATCGCCTAGTCGGTAGATGAATTCGTTTACTTTTTCGCGCTCGAGCGGACTGTGACTGTATCCCTTGATGTTATGCTTGTCGCTAATGTCTCGAATGAGCTCTTCGCGGTCCGTCAAGCGACGGTCGTGTGCCTGCGTGATGTCAGGAAACGTCCGTGTGAGAAGACCGAGTGCGTACCTTGGCTTCGGCAGCCAACTCGCCGTGTTCGTTGACAAGCTCCACGTGCGTGCGGCGCGTTTTCGCAAGGTCGTCTTCGAGATCTTGTCGTTCCGATTCGCACCGTCTCCGATTCTGCTTCTGTTTGGCGATATTCTCGTCAAAGTTCCGCAGGCGCGACTGCAGCTCCTCGTCGGAACCTATCCCAGCGCACGCTCAGTCGTCGTGTTCCCCCTCGCACGACACATGCACACCTTCAATCTCCTGGACGGTTTCCCGCGCTTCCAAAAGCTCCTGCTGATAATGTTCCTTTTTCTGCTGCAAGTTCTCCACCTTGACGTACACTTCCCGAAACTTGGTCGCAGACTCGTAGAAGCGCGCATTGTTCTTGACCAGTTCTTCGTACTTTCCCTTGCACTCCTCGTATTGAAGCTGTTTCGAGGTGATGGTGTTGTTGAGGTCGGTGATGCGCACGCGAAGCTTGTCTGCGTGCGCCTTCTCTCTCGAGAGCGATTCGAGACGTTCCTTGTCTGCCTTGAGATCCGCGACGCGGTCCTTGCGCAGCTGTTTGATGGAATCGAGCGCCTTGGTGTACCTAGCACGATGCCACCTCAGTTCTCGCCCACCCGGAAAAAAACCGCGACAAAAACGTACCGCGTCGCCTCAAAAATGTCGTCAAACTTTTTCTTGAGCGCCGCCGGCTCAGCGAGCGGCCACCACGACTCTTCCTGATGACAAAAAATGACGTTCTCGAGCACCGACTTGGACACGCCAAGCAAATGCGGAATCTCGGCGTCCATCTCGGCGCACTTGGTCGAAATCACGCCACGCTGTCGTCGACCACGTTTGTTGAGCACTGGCCTTTCCGGCCCAACACGCAACACACACACACCTTGCTCCCCTTGTCAGGATTGCTGTCCGCCAAACCCAAGATGCTCTCGAGCGTCTTCATCGTCAACGCGCCCGTCTTCTTGGCCGTGACCGACAAATTACGGACGACGAGCATCCGCTGGCCGTTGGCGGCGTGAAAGCGGAGCTTGACCTGCGCCTTGACCTCCTTCTCGTTCGCCATCTTGGGGTCGTGCACGAACGCGCCGCCGCGGGTGTTGGGCGGCTGGTCCCCGGTCGTGGCGTACTTGAGACATTCGATGATGGTCGTCTTGCCGCTCCCGTTGTGCCCGACGATGACGGTGACGGGCGAGAAGAACTCGATGACGGAGACTTGCTTGTCGTCGAACGAGCGTATACCCCGAATAGCTAGTTTGTTGAGACTCGACATGGCTGTCTTCACTAGAGGGGGCGACGACGACGCGTGACACATCATGTATGTCACGCGTTTAACTTGTCACGTCACCAAATAAATAAGTATACCCCCTGTCTTTACATTGTACATAGAAATACATACAAGCTGTTCAGCGGTACAGACAGACATTTTAAAAAAAAAAACAGGCGTCGCTGGAGAATTATTCCCCACAAAATTGATCACCTCAAGTATAAGGGAACGGCCTCTGCTCAGCGACGGTCACCTCAGTAAACTGGACGTCCTCCCAAATCGCCTTGACCCGCGCGTCCCCCGTCACCTTTGCATAGTGCGCGTACACCAATGGGTAGCTCGCCCGCTCCGCCTCCCCGAGCGCCAACAACGACGCATCGTACACCAGCGCCGCCAAGAACAGATCGGCGAGCGTCACAGAGTCCCCGACGAGGTACCCAGACGGACACGTCGCCAGATGCGCCTCGACGTACGCCAGGGAGCGTTTCAGCCGCTCGATTTGCGCGTTCAAGAGCTGCACCGGTGCCATGCGTCGTCAGCACTATGTCGATCACGACCACGAGTGACAACAGCTGGGCATACCTGTTGATCAAACACCCCATAGATCCCGTAGATCACACACATGTGGTTGTACGACCACTTGCCGATCTCGTTCTCCGCAAAGTGAAGCCACTGGTCGATCTGCGCCGTCTCCTTCGCATCGGCGCCCAACAGATTCACCTTGGTCCCGAGACCGCACACTACCACGCGGGGACGTCCGAGTCAGCCTCGCCACCACCCGGAAAACACCACGTCCTACGCACCGTAACGCGCGATCGTCGCGCCCTCGGTCAGCTTGAACCCATCCGCGTCCTCGAACGCAGGAATCTTGCCATACCCAAACTTGGACGTATACTCGCTCGCCCTGTTCATGAAATGGTACTCGGGCTGGTTCAACTCGAGCTCGTTCAGCGCCGCGACGCTGCGGATCTAACAAACGACAAGGCCGTCAGCGCACCAGACGCAGTCGTATCGGCGTTGCAAGCGGCTTACGACTTTGGTTTGCGGTTGGTGGGGTTTGCCCCAGAGCGTGCCGATGGGTGCCATGTTTCCAGTGGATGCTGAAACGATGAGAAGGTGGCTCGCCCTCCTTATATGCGTTCCCCTTCGGCTGATAACAGACTGTACCCGGTCATCATTCATGGCACGACACCATCATGATACCGCCAAACGCCACCATCACATTCCAACCGTCCATCGGACTGGCCCCTGGGGTGCTTGGGTCCAAGTTTTGCAGAGGCGACGATTGACTCTGATCGCATGCCAACCCCACACTGTTGTTCAGTGCTATTCATAGACGATTTTGCTTCGTCTTCTCGATCCAATAGAAAGGATTTCCACCATCTATAATAGAACAAGCAGGCAGTGTCTGACAATCAGAGTGACGTCTGCCAACACCCCATGATCACTCCAACAATCGTATGATAAGAATAATAGTACACCAAAAACGCCAGTTGAACTCGGCGATCATATGTACCGATCACCGACCTCCTACCGATCCTCGCACGCATGAAACAAACGCGACGCACCATCACCGCATTAATTGCTCATGATCAATACAAACGAACGGAGAATGAGCGCAGACGATAATAAAGGTAAACGAGAGCGACATCACACTTCTTGAACACCCGACACAGTCGAGCATTGCTAGCAGCCGCGTGTGCAACAACCGTGATACCGCACTTGTTCCCTTTCAGATCCAAGGAAAATCCCAGCGTCTTATCTGAAAAGGCGTCTCCAAAAGCTCGCGAGTTACAACGCATAAACAGAACGGTACGACGGTAGTTCAATCGATGACGAGTTTTCCGGCCTGTCATGGAGCCAATCAGAGCGTGAGCGCGGGAGCCAGGGCGCTTGCAGCCATGTCGTCCAGGAAATGAAAGTCTGTAGGATGCCAGTTCAATCCCTCCTAACCTCCTTCAACCAGTAAGCCTAAAAGCGATGATGATGGCGCAAAGAACCGTTCCCCGTCGAAATGGTGATATTTGTCCTTCGATCCCTATGTTGGCGAGTGGACAAGTTGACACAAAGGGTGGGCGGGACATGTTGACTCGGCGAGTGGTGATTGAAGAGGGCATGGGTGATACCGCATCGGTGAGAGTCAACCAATCGAGCGTCCAATAACAGCAAGCCATTCGTCCGAGCTCGCCTCCATCTTCCCGATACAACAGACCGCCGTGGGACCCGCGTCCACAACGATTCTTCCTCGTCCAAGAGGGCCATCACTCTGCGTATGATAACGAACTGGAATTGGCCACCCAAACACCCATCAAGAGTCGATCCCTCGTCGGACAGTGTTGATGGGGATAACGGTCGTCACGTCAACACGTGCCAGGACGGAGTGGTAGGTGCGGGTCCGTCCAAAACTCCCCCGACTCTCCTGGCCCAGCAGACTGCCCTGGACTCGTTGGCACAAGGGACCATTCCTCTTCATTGAGCGGGCCATCAGCCCCCGGTGCGCAGTTTACACAAGCCGCGGAGCGTCGGCTTGGGCTGGGTGGGAGGAAGGTTAAACTTCGACGTGATGGCTTCGGCTTCATACCACGGGACGGAAGTGCTGATAGCGCTCATACAGCTGCGATGGTCGTTGTGGTCCGTGCGTGCAACGGTCGCACGTAGCGGCAGAGTCTTCTGATAGAAAATCTTGGCTCCCTTGATTGAACTCGACGAAACGCATCTGACGACTTGGGCACGAGTGTTCTTTGCAAGGCCATAGTCCTCGTAGCGGCAGAGTTTCAGGTCGTAGGGCGGTACAGCGAGTGGCGTCGAGCGGGGTGGTCGGTCGTTCATATGGGTAGGACAGAGCGTGGTCGACGAGAGAGGGAAAGGTGGGCGTGGGTGTAGAGAGACGCGTTCATGGGGTATTTATACTCCCCAACGGTTTAGTCCCCCCAAAGAATCGCTGCATTTTGGGGGGCAGCAGTTGGCATTCGACGAGGAGCAATTTCCTATTAGGGTATCTACTGTACTCACTCAACTCGCGAGATCTCCACTCCCTCTCAGAATCACTACTTCACCACTCGACACTTGATTTCATCGCCTTCGGAGCATGGTTCGTAACTCGCGACCGTTTTCCTACAACTAGTCTTACTTTATCAATATCCATCGCTGGGGCACCGTGACATTTTCAGTATGGGATTATACTTTCATAGATGAATTTCTTCGCAAGCTTCCCTTCTCGACTTCTGACGGGAGACCCAGATAAGACCAAAGCGACCCCTTGTATTCGTCCACAATGTGAAACACCGTCGCCCTTCCGGCTGGCTCTGCTCCTCTGCTCCTCCTTTGGGGAACCCATGCCAATTGGAACGCACCATGGATCGCCTCCGCGCGCAAACTTGGAGATCTCCGGCTCGGAATTCTGTCAGACGAGTTACGTCCAACTTGGGCTCAATTGTTCACCATTCTGCGTGGCGCTCCCGCCCTCCGAAAACTAACCCTCTATACCTCTGGATTTTCTGGAGACCCCGACGAGTTCTTCGAGCCAACCCTCGGAGGTTCTGAGATCCCGCATCCAGCTCTCTCGCCTCACCCATCTCAGCACCGATCTCCCGCAGGCGTCTGTCCCCATGCTGCTTCGCAGAGTCTCCCTTCCACCACTCAACAATCTCTCGCTCGAACTCGGCTTAGAGGACTACACCGACCTCGTCCACGAACTCGCCCGGCCCACTCAGGCGACCTTTCCCACCGAAACACCGCAGAGCATCCTCGATCGGCTCACGACGCTGACGCTCACCAGTCTAAAACGTCAACAACATCGAGACGCTCTACGGAGAACTGCTGCTCCGGTCCTGCACGCTTCTTGGGCGGCATGGTGCTTGGCTACCAAAACTCGAGGAACTCCATTTCTATAACGTACCTCCGGTGGTATTTACCGTAAAATGGTCTAGAGGAGACGTGACTGCGGGGCGCCTCTCAAAGCGAGGGCGAGTGGGATGATGTGGACGACGAGGACTTGAAGTGGCTGAAAACGAGCGTGCAACAGGTCAAACGGGGGCACATAGTGTATCATGGTCCTCCAGGAAACCCTGGACCCGATGTAGGTTACACTAACTGTGTAGCGTGTCAACAAAACGAGACAATGCAAACCGAAGCCACCTTTTGATCTACGGTATTGCTGGAAGGAATGAAATCGTATTGTGGCTAGGTATCGCCAAGGTACTCCCGGCCAAGGACGACACCGAAGCAGTCAGCAACGGTATGAGACGGAACAAGGACGCTTGGCCTCGCGGGCGTCACACGCAGATGCCGGGAGGACGAGCGACGGTCACCTTGTCAGAAACCATTCAAAGACGACAGCTCACCGCTACGCAGCCTATCATAAAGTTTGAATTTATACCAGATCCGAGTCTATGACATGCTTTTTTTTTATCAGGTCCAGCCGGTCGGCGGTCATACATACATACCAAGCACTGGATCCATTGGGTACGCATAGCCTCGAGGTTCGAGGCGAGCTAGAATGGCTGTGTCCATACGTTGCGCTGGCTCGATCAGAGCCGCGCCGCTGCGGGACTAACAAACGACCAAGACCGTCAGCGCACCAGACGCAGGGACTTTGGTTTGGGGTTGGTGGGGTTTACCCCAGAGCGTGCCGATGGGTGCCATGTTTCCAGAGCTGCAAGTGCCCCCCTTATATGCGTTCGCCTTTGGATGATCACGAATTGTACCCGGTCATCACACGACACCATCATGATACCCCCAACGCCGCTGTCACCCTCCAACCGTCCACCGGACTGGGTACTTTGGTTCAAGTTTTGTGGAAACGATGATCGACTCTGATCGCACGCCCAGAACCAACACGTTGTTCAGAGCTATACTCATGACCACTCCAACAATCCCATGATAAGAATACTCACGCACATCATGTTGCTACAGTTGATTGATCGAGAAAGCACACCAGGCGATCATTTGTACCAATAACCGACCACTATCGATCCTCACGCACATCACACAAATGCGACGCCCATCGCCGCATTATAATAATTACTCATGATCAATACAAACGAATGGAGAACGAGTGCAGATGACGGCAACGTACAACAAGGTGAACGAGAGCGACATCACAATTCTTGAACACTCGACACGCTCGAGCATTGCTAGCAGCCGCGTGTGCAACAACCGTGATGTCGCACTTGTCCCCTTTCACATACAAGGAAAACCCCAGCGTCTGAAGGGATGCGTCTTGTCCTCCACCCGCAGCTGTGGCGATTGTGTATGACCCTCTATCCCTCTGTTTCGATGCAAAGGACGACAGAATGGTAGGTCGGTAGATGAACCAGCGGCGAGATTGTTCGGCCTGCCACACTACAACACTCGCGGAGCCAACCAGAGCGCGAACGCATGAACCGGGACATAGCGGCGGGGGAGAGTAGAGGCGGCAAGAGGTTCCATATCGTCTAGCATGGATTTCCTTGTCGACGAGTGGACAAGTCGACACAAAGAGTGGACGGGGCATGTTGACTCGAATGTCCAGTGACGAGCGCGCGGGTCCGTCAGAGCTCGCCTCGCTACAACAGACCGCCGTGGAAGCTGGCGCCAGTAAGGACACCTCCGTGTTGCATCCACAAAACCAAAGGCGCGACCAAGAGTCGATCCTTCATCAGACACAGTGTTTGGGGGGATGATAGTGGCCATGTGGACGCTCCTGGGTTGCAATGCAAAAGCGGACGCGTCTCGCAACGGAGTCGTGTGCAGCTTGGTGCTAAGGTCCCCCAACCCAGCAGACTGCCCGGGACTCGTTGGCACCAGGGAGCATTCTTCCTCGGCGAGCGGGCCATCAGCGCAAGTCTATGTAGACTGCATAGCGCGGCATAGGTTGCGTGCAAGAGGGGACAATTCACAACAGCTAGCGAGTACATTGAAGTGCCGAGTGACGTTGTGGTTGGGGTTCGTGCGCAAAACGGTCGCGCGTAGCGGCAGAGTCTCAGGTCGTAGGGCGGTAATGCGAGTGGTAGCGTCGAGCGGCGTAGTCCAGTTGGAAGGTCGTTCATAGGACAGAGCATGGTGACGAGATAGGTAAAAGTGGGGTGGGGGTCGAGGGACGCGTTCGAGGGGTATTTATAGTACTATAGCTGCATCCCCAACGGTTTGGCTCTCCCCAAAAGAATGCAGCAATTGGCATTCAGCACGGACAGCAAGTGGAGACGAGTGGCGATGCCATGCAATGAGCCCAGGTGCAGCAGCACCATGGAATTTACTTGTACATAGTAAGTGAGTCGACATATGAACTGACGAGATCCAGGTACCAAGCACCGCTACAATACCGATAAGCTACTGTCACAAAAATTTAAGTAATGCGCGGGAACTCTGTAGCCTCCCGGATCGCCACCTCTATAAAGTCCTTTGTGTTCCAATATTCCTTCACCTTCTCGTGCTGGGTTACCTTGGCATGATGCGCAAAGATAAACGGGTACTTTGCGCGCTCCTCCTTTCCGAGTGCATCGTGGCAGCTGCCGTGAACCTCCCCCGCTATAACAAGATCTGCGAGGGTCACCGAGTCCGACACCAAGTAACCAGAGGGACACCCCGCCAAGTAGGTCTCGACGTAGGCGAGGGCGCGCTCCAAGCGCTCCACTTGCTTGTCGAGGGCCTGTAGCAACATGATGCCGTCAGAAAACACTCGAAACCACGGCTCAATGCTACCTCGCGATTGAACGGCCCAGAGAAGCCATATATC
>JBBPJL010000736.1:0-14097 GCA_038088675.1 Xanthoconium separans | reverse complement strand
CAAAAAGCCAGGCTGTTTGACCCGGAACCATAGAGACAACAGAAAAGGATCCAGAACTTGGAGATCCGGACCACACCCAGATAGCAGGCGCCCACAAGTTCAAGCCTGGATTGTCGAAGACAAACCCGTGGAAAAGCAGGAAAAGAATGAGGCGATCAGGATGATAGAATAGCTGGTTGCAAAAGCACATGGGGTCAGAGAAATGGCTGAATCCCTTCAAGAAATCTATTTGGAGGATCCACCAAATTATCAAACCAAAGAAACCCTGATGGAAGGAATCAATCAAACCTGGACTGTGCCAAAAGGAGACACTATACTCTCGGAAGAAAGGGTAAAGCAAAGGCTCAAGGATTTTTAGACAGGCGTTGAGGACCGACTACTCAAACCCCTAGAATGAACCCCATTGTAACTATGGTAGAGGAAAAGTCAATTCTAATTCCTTTACAAGTATCTGCAATGGGGGGAGTTCATGTTGGACAAACCACTGCCTTGATTGACTGCGGAGCAACTTCTTGCTTCATGGACGAAGCCTATGCCCAAAGAAACAGATTTCCTTTCTTCCAGCTCGCCAAACCTCGGGAAGCATACAACGCAGACAGAACTATCAACAGGTCTGGGACTATCCGCTATCGCACCCGAGTCACCATCTACATCCAAGGAATTCCCCGAAATCAAGACTTCTTCATCGTACAATGTGGAAAACAAAACATGATCCTAGGAATGACTTGGTTAACCGAGGTCAACCCACTCATTGATTGGGCCTCAGGAACCATAGAAATACCCAGCGATGCACAACTTCCCTCTCGACGACAGCCAATAAACCAAAGGTACCTACTACGAGCCATGGGGCTTGATATGGACAATCACATTGAACAATGAATCTACAAAAGGAAGGGACTAGGAGAGTACCTTCCAAAGAAAGAGTGGATATGTCGAACCACCCTCTGGACCCAACTCACTCAGAAAGTGGGGACTAAGAAAACCGAACTCCCCAAAGAATATGAACAATATAAAAAGGTCTTTGAGGAACCATCCAATGAGTTACCACCCAGGAGAGCCTTCGATCACAAGATCAAACTCACCAAGGACTTTGTTCCTAAATGAGGAAAAGCCTACCAGCTAAACCCCACAGAACAAGAAGCTTGTAAAAAGTTCATCGAAGAACATCTTGCCTCCAGAAAGATAGAGCTGTCCAAATCCCCCCAAGCATCCCCCTTCTTCTTCATTCAAAAGAAAGATGGAAAACTCTGCCCTTGCCAGGATTATCGATATCTCAATTCTCAGTCCATGCACTGTGCTCTGCTGAAGTGTCATGCAGAGACTCAGTCACTCACTCGCTTGCTCTCAAGGGAGAGCGAACGAGTGAGTGAGTGAGTTCATGTGTAAGCACATGAACTCAATGAGAGGGACTTACGAGAGTGGGTGAAAGCCCATAGGGCTTTCTGGCCTGAAGTGAAGCCCCGATCGTGGGAGAGCAAGCTGCGCTCCCCCAGAGAAGGAGCCCGCAACGCAAGCAGTGCGCTCTCCCCCTAGACGGAAGGAGCGAGGCGACTGGGGTGACCTGGGAGTGGTCTGGTTGCCCTGCCCCAATGGTAATTGGTGCATGGATGGAGTTTTGTGCACAAAGGTGCGCGCATGCTCTCATCTGTGCAGTTTCTGGTGCCTGCTCGGAAGGCACATTAGTTAATTTTTATGTAAACAAAATTTGAAAATTTGTTTTCATGTTGCCTGGATGGCAACATGAAAAACTGGCCATCATCGAGCGCTGACTGGGTGTCGAGCGGGAGATGCTGGCAGTATGTCCCTGGGTGGGAGCATGAGTGATACCAGGGTGGCATGCATGAGTGACGCCAGGGTGGCCTGCGTGAGCAATACCAGGATGGCATGCATGGGCAGTGCCAGGGTGGCCTGCCCGTGAAGGCAGTTGGTGTGTGAAACCACCAGGCTGCCTGTGCTCCAGGGAGGAGCGAGGATGACCGCTGTGACGAAGCACGCTGGAATGCAAAAGCGGGCAGCCAGGAGGGCTGCTGCTGCCCAGCGCGCGAGGTGGCCACAAAAGAGAAGCGGTGCTGGCACTTCGCGTCGCTTGTGCACGGACTATATTCTGGGCACAGCCTTCGGCTGAGCCCAGAATGGCCAACTGTCAAAAACGCCTACCCATTACCTCTCATAGGCGACCTCATCGATAAACTAAATGAGTTGGAGCTATTCACTAAAATGGACATATGATGGGGATATAACAACATTAGGATCAACCCTGCAGACAAATGGAAGGCGGCCTTCATTACTCCATACAGCCTCCATCAACCGACTGTGATGTTCTTTGGAATGTGCAATTCTCCTGCAACATTCCAAGCTTACATGAATGACACCTTTGCCAATATGATCGCCAAAGGATGGTTGGTCATCTATATGGATGATCTTCTCATTCATTCTAAAAATGACCCAAAACTACATGAAGAGCAAACACGAAGAGTACTCACCTGCATGGAGGAACAAAAACTCTTCCTCAAACTAGAAAAGTGCACCTTCACTGCCAAGGAAGTAGAATACCTTGGAATGGTTGTAGGAAATGGAAAAGTCCAGATGGACAAGATGAAAGTTGACGCAATCAGAGATTGGAAACCCCCCCAGTCAGTAACAGCAGTCCGATCCTTTTTAGGATTCTGCAACTTCTACCGAAAATTCATCCCTGGGTTTTCCAACATCGCTCACCTGCTCAATGACCTAACACGAAAAACTACGAAATGGGAATGGACACCCATCCACCAGAAAGTGTTTGAGCTGCTACAAGACACTTTCTTGCAATTACCTGTCCTTACCATGCCCAATACCTCAAAACCATTTACCCTGATGACCGACACCTCCCTTGTAGCAACCAGAGCAGTACTAATGCAAAAAGACAGCAATGGTGATCTCCATCCATGTTCTTACCTCTCCAAAACCCTCTCCAAAGCAGAATTAAATTACAACATCTACAATAGGGAACTTCTTGCCGTCATCCATGCCCTGGAAGAATGGAGACATTACCTTACTGGAACTGAACATGTGGTGTTACGCTTACTGCGAGCCGATGCCCTAGCGAAGTTAGTCGCAACCGTATGTGATGATGAGAGTTGAAGTGAACAATAATACAACCTTGTACTGCGAGCCAACCGGCCCAGCGTAGTACCGTCCGAGCATAGAGGGGGTCAAGCTTGGGTAAGCGAGACTGACGAGGAGTCTTTGAGGGTACAAGCACAAGTTAATGCCTTGAAGAGCCGGAAGACAAAGGTTGTGAAATAGAGGCGATGTCTAGAGTGGACAAGACTCTTTGAGGGATCCCTCTACCAGTACACCAGTAGTCAAGAATACGATTGCGAGTATGAAGGCACTGAAGTGCAGTGGAGATACAAGCAGGTATCCAGGCGTAGAACTAGCTTAGAGGTAACAACGAACAAAGGTACCTCTATATATATGTGTCCTGAATGGTGCACGGACCATCAGGGCAAAGGGTGATCCAAAGGATCAAACAGGCTTCCCATCGGGAAGGAACGGAAAGGATCAAAACGGAGTCCTGTTGTCATGAAGAGCAGAAGAGGACCAACGGGAACAATGGGATCAACGTAAGAAATATGCCCTTATATGGCTATAGGGTCCATAGGGCTGTACAAGTGATGGAAGATTTCCATCAGAAGGAGGAAATAGGATCAAAGGGGATCTGCTGTCTCAGGGCGATGAGGATCAGCATGAGAATCCACAGATGATCAGAGGGCACATCTAATGCCGTATGTGGACAGAGTTCTGCATGGCTGTACAAGGGCTATGGGTGAGCCCGGGTCAAGACGAGTCGTGTTCCTGCAACCGGTGAGGAACGGAATAACGAAGGGAAAGTGGAGGGTTCCAGGATTGACTAGGAACGGGTGTCCGTCTTCAGGGTAAGTCTTGCTAGACTGTCTAAGTCCGAGATGTCTAGAGGTGACTGTTAAGTTGGTGATTCGGGGTTACCGATCAGCTCCGGTGAAACTCCGGAGCGCCGGAGTTTCATAGTGAACCTTTGGCGAAGACGATTCAGTTGGAACGTCATGCCCTTACTGGGAGTTCTTTAATAGGTTCGGGGTTGTGGAGTTCGGGGATCGGACTTCGGGGATGTAGAGTCGAGGGGAGGGACTTCACGTTGCAAGCAACGAAGTCGAGTAGCGAGGTCAGAGGAGAGTCAGAGACTCAAGCGGAGTTGTTGAGTGAACTAAGTTGATATTCAAACTGAAGTCCGAAGGTACAGAGTATGGAGGCCTAAATACTCAGAGAACTGAATAGGATACGTTCGGGGTTATGACAAAGGATCTTAGTAAGTACGCGAAGTCAAGAATGTACGGTAATCGAAAAGCTGGAGCTGTGCTCAGGATTGCACTTTGTCGGGGCAGTGCGACGATAAGCGGGACACAGGTTAGTTACGAGAACAAAATGTATACTAGTATGAAAACAGAGGAGCGGAGTAAAGAAGAGTTTATACTTGAAGGTAAACTCCGAGCGGAGTAGCGAAAGTCCGAAGTGACTGAGATGGGGTTCGGTGCGGGGCAACGGAGTTTGAGACTTCGGGGTTCGGGGTTGGACTTAGAGGTTTTCTGGGATATGACACTGGGGGTGAACCAGAGCTTTCTGTATGCAGAAAAAATGTTTCTATTGATTCATTAATCAGTTTATCTAGACTTGTTTTTGATGTCCAGGTCTTCTTCTATTGGTTTCTTATGCTCAAGCATCATGTATTTTTTTTTTTTTTTGAGTGGCTCTATTGGCATCTGGCAACTGCCTAGACTGGTCCCAGACACCAGCACAAGGAGCAAGGGACTCTGCCAAACTCACTAATCCAAGGATAAGGGGTGGCCAGGGGGCCCTTGCACACACTCCTGGAGGAAATCCCTTTATGGAGACTGTGTGTGAGGAGCCTTTAACACTAAGGACTCACATGAGTACTGTGGGGCTCACATCATGCAATACCCACTAAAACCCCCTGGTGGTCTTTTGCAGGATTCAAACCTACAACTCAGCACTTGGTATAAGTGGGAGATGGCATCTTACACTACAAATTGCAAGGGCAATTGCAGAGCAGACCCAGGGGTGGTGGCACATCCACTAAGCCACTGGTCCCCCCAGCATCATGTATTTCAGTCATATCTGAGTACATCAAAATTCTGTACAAACTGTTTATTACTTCATTCCTGTCATTTTTTCCTGTGGTACCACTGGTCATTACATCACTCATTAAGCTTGGGCAAGACTGTGCTATCATGTTTCATATCAATAGGGGAATATGGCTTATATAAGCGTCACGCGCTGTGGGTGGGCTTCGCCCACCCCACCAGTGGGAAGGGGTGAACCAAAGATTTAAAACACACCGTTCAGTTCCGCATTCAAGAAAACCAGACAGAACCGAACTATTCCATCACTAAGGTCCCGCACAGTATCACCCATCACTTCCTCGAATGGTCTTGCCCTCACAACGGTGCAAAAGGACAATCCCAGAAAAACGGATAAGCAAGCCTCTCCTGAGCCCACGTTGCCAAGAATATCTCCTTATCAAAACACATGATCGTGGCGTGGGGTTCAAAGATATGAACGCATCGCAACCTCCTTCGTGTTAGGTCTAGATTTGCCAGAATTTCCTTGCGTGGATGCGAACATGTGTTATGGTTCCCAAAGATGACAGCGTAACCTCCTTGACGCTGTTCAGTGTCATGTTCCCGCTTCAGCGCGGCCGCCTATGGTGAGTGTATAATATGTTTGGATGATTGGCGTGTGTTATAGCTGACCTCCGACTGACAGATACACACGCAAGGAATGTGGTGACCATTTTTCTTCTCCGCACCTGCGTTTGGGTGCACACCTGACCTCTCGCCAGAGGTCTGCGCGATAAGCCTCTAGAGCAATATATAAACATATAGGAAGCCGCATGCCTGAGACTGCCCCTCGATCCCGCCAAATCCTGCGTCGGTCTCGATTTTTTATCTTCGGCATCGCGTGTAGCCTGTGATGATGGATGAAGTCATCTACGAATCTGGTTTACCCACCAAGCGCCAAGATCAACACCTGTTGCACGACAAGGAAGAGTATTCAACGTCGTCGTCGTCGTCGTCTGAGAATGAAAAGGCAAGGATAAGCGCGGACGTGGAGGTGGCTTTTGTGGACCAAAGTGGAGCCGATGAAGAGCTGACTGGTGCATCGCGTGCGCTAAACACGGACGACCCTTTCCCCATCGATCCTCATTCGCCAGTGGAGGAGAGGCAGTTTACACTTCGTGCCGTTCTCGTTGGTTGTGCACTCGGTGCGATCATTGCGGCTAGCAATGTCTATCTCGGCCTCAAGGTTCGTCCCTGATATACGCAATCTTTGTTGCTGTCTTCTGAAACATAATCAGACCGGTTGGACCTTTGGTGCATCTTTGTTTGGTTCCATCTTTGGGTTTGCCATCCTCAAGCCTCTCTCGACCTCCGCTCCGAGATACCTCGGCGGCGGCTACTTTGGCCCTAAAGAAAACAATGTGGTGCAATCCGCTGCAAGCGCTGCTGGCTCGCTCGGACTGCTCTTCACTTCTGGTTTTCCCGCGGCGTATCAACTCGGTCTATTAAGCGCCACCCCCAGTAAAGATATTGGTCGTCTCTTTACCTTTACGATTTGCTGCGCCTTTTTTGGACTCGCATTCTCGATCCCACTGCGCAAGTTTTACATTCTGAAGCTCAAACTTGTATTTCCATCAGGCGTGGCGGCGGCGTATACAATCCGGTCGTTGCATGTGGGCAAGAATGCGGCATTGGATGCGAAACGCAAGACCAAGGCGCTTGTTCTGGCATTCTGTTTTGCGATCACGTTGAGGGTAGTGAGCGAGTATGCTCCGGGGATTCTTTGGGATTGGCACTTGTTTTATACGTTCAGTCGGATCGGATGGACGTCTGCGATAAGAGCGGAGAGTTGGGTGCGTGTTCTAATTTCGCTCGCCCCTTGGTCTGTTTGCTCAACCCGGGGTCTTGACTGATACACGCGGGCAGGGATGGATCTGGGAGTGGACGCCGGCGTTCATCGGCGCAGGCATGTTGACGGGGATCAATGCCTCGTATAGTTTCCTGGGTGGTGTACGTGTTTGCATGTCGACTTTTTGATCTGTGTTGATGACCGGTGTTTCAGAGTTTCCTTGCATGGGCCATCGTTGGGCCCCTCATCGTCCATAATGGCATGGTACAGTTTTCCGTCAAGCTCGTCTTATGGTGGTCTGATGCTCGCGCAAGGCATTCGGTATCCCTGCTAACCGAAATGTTCCCGGTTATATGAATTATGCTTCGATGTAGGTGAAGTCTTGTCTTGCACGATCGCACGTATGTTTATCGTCATGGTAGGTCGCTGACTGACCCTGTTCACCATCCCTCTCCACGATACTGGCTAGTGCGCTCCTTTCCCCTTATCGACATGATCGCACATGCTCATGTCACACGTCCAGGTATGGCCAGGTACCCTGATGCTTCTCTGCACGAGTTTTGCTGAGGTGGGGTGTAACTGGAAATCCATCTACGCTGCCTTCCGTACGATGGCGTCGTCCGTTACCGAGCGCATCCACAGAAATCCCTTAGGCGCCGACTCGCCGAGCAGGGACGAGTCCGATATCGCAGATCCTGTCCCAGATGACGAACGTGTTCCCCTCTGGATGTGGGGTTCCGTCTTGATCCTGAGTGTCATCATCAGTTGCGTCGTGATGGCCGTTCAATTTGGTCAGAACGTTGGGATTACGTTGTTGGGTAAGTCGGCCCCCTTTTTTTTCCTTGCGCATTGCGGGCGATGTTCGGGTGCTAAGGTGCTTATTTAAACTCTTGGCAGCAATCATCTTTGCATTTTTATTTAGCTTTATTGGGTGCGAGAGTTCAGGGCGGACAAACATCAACCCGGTCACCTCCATCGGTGAGTATTATCGGTGCTGCAAAAAATGGATAATTGTTCCTGACGCGATGTACGGTAGGAAATGCGTCTCAACTTGTGTTTGGTGGGGTGGGTAAAGGACAGCATTATTCGGTGAAGAAAGGGGAGCTGCTCAACTCGCTCTCGGGCATGCTCGCACTAGGTACAGTCTTTCCTAGATCCTTACGGGAGGGATCTCCTCACAATATCCATTTTTTCATCTCCCACAGGCGCTGCAGAACAAGGTATGTCTCCGTTCCATTCCGGTTCTCCATAACGATGGCCAACAATTCCATTAATGAACGGGCTAAACAAAAAAAACAACGCAACCGCGCGGACAAAAAAAAACAGCTGCCGACATGATCGGCGATCTCAAGACCGCCCATCTCCTACGGACGTCTCCGAAAGCCGTGTTTGCTGGCCAGCTATGTGGCGCGATCGTGTCCATTTTCATGGCTGCGGGCGTCTACGTCGTTTTTTCGACGGCGTATCCATGTATCAACGATTTAAATTATACGACATGTAGTTTCCCGACGCCGGACGTACAGTCGTGGCGGGTGCGTCATTTCTTGGGCGTTTCGTTATCACTCATCCCTTACTTGGATGAATGATTTGTTGACGCGTCGCCGATAGGCCATTGCTGTCGCCGTCTCATCGCCCACGTTACCGATCCCACCTTCTTCTGGTTACACTGCGATCGGATTGGGTCTCGCAGCTGTCTTATCTGTCGTAGCAAAGCACACGATCGTACCACCAAAATACCATGCATTTGTCCCGTACGTTGTTTCTCGGTTCTCCTGTGAACATGCGGGTGACTTTGTTTTGCGTGTGTGGTCGGACGTGAACAGCAACTTTAACGCGATTGGGATTGGGTTCATCATGAGTGCGTCCTGACTCAGTGTCGTGGACGAGGCTGACATGAGCGATAGACGTGAGTACGTACCCACTCGCGATGTTTTTCGGGTCGACGATCGCGCTGGTGTGGCGCCGGACGTGAGTGTCCTTTGCTTTTCTTCCGTGGTCATTGACATGTTTACCATCTTTGACTCCAACCCCCATGCCCAACTCTCCCGCACACCCGCACAGCGCCCCAACACACTACCAAACCTTTTGTTTCGCCATAGCAGCGGGATTCATCGCTGGCGAAGGCCTCGGTGGGATCGTCAATGCCGTGTTGACGATTGCGGGAGTAAGTGGTGCGAAGTACGGCACGAGCGTGGGGTGCCCAGGGGGTGTATATTGTGGGTAGGCGCGATGGATATCTGATGGCACGTTAGTGAAGTGGTAGGATGATGAAGTTTGATGAGATGAAACGAACTTGTAAGCACTAGTCTACGATGTTGTACTTGCACAATGAATGCGTGCCGAAAAAGCTAGATCCCAAGCAAATCCCAAGATAGAGTCAGTCTGATAGGGACTTGCCCAAATACACCTATTTTGCCAAATGCACATTGCGCCTGCGGAGCGGATCATACATTATGTTACGCGTGCAAGTTCGAGCATGCTCATCAAGCTCACGAATCGGCTGGGGCCTCGGTCGGAATACATTCTCAGACCGACTGTAATACAACACGGCGAGGGTTCTCGAAATCCGGTAAGGAGAACAGCACAAGTAGTAATAATCATGGAGTCACAAAACATCAAAGGAAGGTGCGGAAACGAGTTCAGCTAGTGAGAACTTGCCACCTCCGTTATTTCCCATACACGATCCATCAAGAGGACCTCTGTAACCACGCAACTTGAAGGATCGCTACCTACACGACCAACGCATGGCATGCGGAATCTACGAGGTAACTTGAAATTAGATAAGGTAATTTTAGGCATTCAGAGGCTCACTAGCGCTCACTACTGACGGAGGAATATGGTCGACAATTTCCTCGATCAATAATGTATTCGTATTGATAGCATGGAGTGAAGCGCACCGTGTATAAATGTCCAAATGTCATGACGACTTCATGCGACAAAAGGGAATGGAGGCGTATCAAATGAATCATAGTCGATGATCGAGTCCCACTACACATAGTAAGCGAAGTTAGGAATAGCAAGTTGCTTGTTCCATTGGGCCAAGTCCAAAGTTTGATATCTTCATCAACATTGTGCATGGTTCGTCGGAGATCTAAAGCCTGAGAGTACGGGAAATCACTCACCCTCGGGGAAAGCCGACTGTCGTTGGCACCTGCCATGGCTCGTCAAAATCATTTCGATACGGTCAACTGCACTAACCATTACCACCGATGGCATCGATGAGTGGACGCAAGCAGCGCAAATCAATGTTTCAGTGCATGGTCCAGGGTACGTGTTATGTATATACAGATACTTTTTCTGGCTCACGTTCGCAGGTCATAGATATTAATATATCGTTTTTGTATCCCCGGACACGCCATCGGAGATGGATGGATCATGCACTCTCCAATCCTGTCCTCTCGTGTGACTGCTCCTTCTGGAAGTGAGCAATTTCAAGTCCGCTTGGGCGTAATGTGAGTTGTTCTGGTTGACCTGTTTACGTGCATCACGTATAGCTTCAGAAATGAAGTCCACGATATTTATCTAGATCACACTCGTACGAACAATGGTCAACGGTCCTATACTTCAACTACGTAGAGTATCGAATGACATTTCTTCGTTTCAGTGAATCATTCGCAAATTACGTTCCAGAGCAAAACTGATCGTCCACAATCCTCGTTCATTCCGCGGTGTTGTCATCTCTCCACCTTGGATGTTCACTTGCAGTCGTACCAGGTACACTCACATGGTATGGATGACGTTTCATGCCTATCCTCGTCTTCACTTGCTCTGTTTAGCAATAAGAGCCAGAGGGACACTCTGGAACTGGAATAACGTGGAATCGGTGGGGATGGGTTACGGTGCCGCGGTCGAGTATGCGAGGCTAAGTTGTGGTCTGTTGTGTTAACTGTGTTGCCTGCATCGCCATGCGCGTGCAACGAACGCGGCGTCTTCTCTCCACACAGGGGGACCAGCGTGCTTCCGTGATGAGCGGGTGAGAAATCACTTCCTTTCGCGAAGTACGCCCGCAGCGAGTAGCGGGAACTACGATCCGATCGAGTTCACGGACATGAGCGCGCCCATCTCCGAGGTGCAACTATGGCTGGGTGGCTGGCGACGCCGAAGACTTGCGACGCTTGGCTCGTGCAAAAATACGTCTGGTTCACGCACTTACGTCAAGGTACTCGTTATGGAAGCGTTCGGGGACAGCCACATTCCCAGCATCTCTTTGTCGTCGTCCCGGAACACAAGTCGACTTGCCTCATGTTGGCAAGTTGAAGATGAGCCCGAGGACCTATTCTGTGCGTGTTTTTTTTCGATCCCGGCGGTGTACGCGTGTGCGAGAGGTGTGGGTGGTCAAAGGTGGTCGTAATGCGGGTGGTGGTGGGAATGAGATGAAAGAAGGCTGGCGCCCGAGTTGGGGTTAGTTCCTGTCCCTGGGGAACAGGTGAGAGTTGGCAGTTGAGATGACGGAATGAGCGAAAGTGGGGTCTACGAGGTTGCCGATCAAAGTTGGTATCATTGTTCTCCGTCATGTCGTTCTTTCACGTTATTGATAAACGATACGGTCACGCTGCTTCGCACATATCCGGAGGTTTCCAGCGCTCAAACTGTGCCATTGTCTGAAACACATTTTCCAGTCCATGTTTTATACCACGCCGTGATGCACAGAGGACGGATCTGTACTGTTGGAGATTGATCACCAACGTGCAATGGGGTGTAAGGGCACAGGTCCAGTGTACTGAGTGGGGAGAGCACCTTGTGGCATGCATGCAGGGGTGAGGTTGGACGTATACTTTGGATTATCGGGAAGGTTGGAAAATAACCAATGCGAGCCTCATACGACGACTCGGACCCCCGTTCGATCGCCGGCTAGTTCTTTCCGGAGAAGTGGTTTCAGGCAGCTATATTTAGATGGTAAGGGGTTAGATTTTCCTTGAACGAACCGAGAGTCTGAGTAAGTGTGACCTTGGATTCACCTGATCTTATGGAACTGTCTGTTTTTGGAAATCACACCTGATCTTGCCACGTCGAACGAAACAACTTCCCTCCATGTGATCAAGGTAATCATCCAGCGTCAATCATGGCTCATTGTCTCACAGACTACTTGGAGACTGGCCAAATCCATGTCACAATATCGTGATCTGACAAGATCTAACACCGAACTGCCATCTATGTCGTAAGTATCTCAGTCTGGAAGCCGCATTTTACCGTCCGCATCTTCCCGATAGCGGTCTTGCCCTTGCCACGATACAAGGTAAGCACGACCCCAGAAAAAAATACATGTACAGCTGGCAGGTATAGCCCCTGGGATCATGCGTGCAAGAATATCTTCTTATCACAAACACATGGTCGTGGCGTGGGGCTCGAAGTTATGAACGGATCGTAACCGCCTTTGGTATAGCATACATTAAGGCTGGATTTGCCAAAATTCCCTTGAATGGACTGAACATGTGTTCTGTGGTTCCACGCCCTTCAACGCCGTCGTGCCTGTGTGGACGCAACCCCTGTGGCCAGTGTTTGGGGATAGGTGTGTCACGGCAGGCTTCCCGACAGATGCACCCCCGAGGACTGATTGTGTTTCTCCGCGACAGGGTTCGAACCTCTTGACGGTGGTTGTTCCCGAAATGCTTGGATCACACGAACAGAGGCCTCTATTTCCCATCGATAACCCCGCGCTCGAAGCCGAACACGATCATCGGTCTTTGGTGTCGCGTATCGCTTGTGGCGATAGATCTACAGTTGATTTACACACAGAGCATCAGGGTCACCTCCCTTGGGACAAGAAGGAAAAAGTATTTGTCCTCGCCGTCTAGAAATGAAGAAGAACGTTTGGTGGACCACGGTGAGGCTGACGAAGAGTTGACGAGAAACACGGATGTGACCGATCGATCCTCATTCGCCCGTGGACGAGAGGCAGTTTACGCTTCGTGCCGTTCTCGTCGGGTGGAGTCAATGCAACTAGGTTATCTATGCCTCGAGGTACGTCCCTGATACACCCACAGCTTTTGTTTACCGTCATTCTGAACTCAATCAAACCGGCTAGGGATTCAGCGCATCCCTCTTTGGATCCATCTTGGAGTTTTCCATTTCACAAAATGCCTCTTGACCTCCGCTCCGAGATACCTCGGCGGCGGCCACAAGAGAAACGAAAAACAACGTGGCACAGTCCGCCGCATGCGCCGCCGGCTCACTCGGATCCTCTTCACCTCTGGCTTTCCCGCGGGGTATAAACTCTGTCTCTTGAACACCCACCCAGCCAAGATATCACTGGTCCTTTTACATTCATAATCCGCTGTACCTTTTCCGGTCTTGCATTCCCGATCTCATTGCGTATTCATCCTCAAGCTCAGACGTGTCTCTCCGTCAAATGTGGCGACGGCGTATACGATCCGGGTCGTTGCATGTGGCCGAGAGCGCGGAGGTGGATACCAAACGCAAAACCAACGTACTTGGTTTATTGGCTCAGTCGGATCGTATGAATACCCGCGATCAACGCGGAGAGTTGGGTGCGTGTTCCCATTTCGCTCGCCCTTTGTTTGTTTGTTCATCCGGGGTCTTGACTGGTGATACACGTGGGCAGGGATGTGGACGTCGGCGTTCATCGATGCGGGCATGTAGACGGTGTTGGCATCATGATTCATGTGGGTTATTTGATTTGACCGGTGTTTGAGAGTTGCTTTTTTTTTCTTCCATAGGCCGTCATCGGACCCATCATCAACACAGGCTTGGTGCGTCTTTTTTGCTGGACTTGCCTTGTATGGGTCTGACATGTGTGCAGGTAGTGGGCATCCCTGCAAACCTAAACGTTACTGGTTACATGAGTTATGTATGCTTCGATGGCGGTCGCGATTCCCCGCGTTACACTGTATCTCACGCACGTCTACCCGTCGAGCTCTCCCTGACATGGAACTGGTATTCCTTTGCACCCATCAATCATATGATCTATACTGACGCTGCTCAGCAACGCGTTTTGCTCAAGTCGGGTGTCGCTGGAAATGCGCCCACGCTGGCTATTGGCCAATGACATTTCCCGTCACCGGACGCATCCATTCCATTCCTCGAGCGCCGATCACAAGCAACTCCGAGATGGATGACCCTGACCTGCGTTCCATTCCGGATGTGGGGGGACTCGGTGCATATCGATCCTAAGCGTCACGATCATCATATCAT
>JBBPJL010000735.1:0-14119 GCA_038088675.1 Xanthoconium separans | reverse complement strand
ATCTCGCGTGCCGTCTTGTCTGGTGGCCAGACCGTGGGCGTGGGCCGCGTGCCGCAAGTCGTCGCGAAAGGCCAGAATGTCGAGGACACCGTCGAATAACTGATCTCGTGCGCTGGAGCAACTCGCGTGCCTGGCGGTCGTGTTGGACGTTGAGGACGTGATGCAGCATCCCTGCCGCATCGAGAGACCAGGTCGACGACGAAAACAAGAGTTAGAGCAAGAGAGAAAGTGCCCGCCATCAGTGGCGGGAAAGGAAAAGGAGAAAGATGGGGGAAAAGAAAGATGGTGGACGAGGCGGAGTGTGGGTCGAGCTTATATACTCCTGGCGGGTGGCTGACAGTGCGGACGCGTCCAATGTGACGTCACGCGCCGAATCACCTGATTCTGACTCCGCAAAATCACCACGTGACCTGGATCATGAGCTGCCTCGCCAGCGCCAGCAAAGTCGTCTTAGCCAAAGCTGAATACCATGCTCTGGACGCACGATCTCACACACTGCAGCCAGGTCGACTAATATCCCCACAGTGGTAAGGTAGGTGTCAATTCACCGACTTAACCAATGAGCAACTTAACTTTTGTTGACACTACAAACAAGGTGCACCGACGAAAACTTATATTGATTATGGACCGCAATACGAGCTGGGTTCAAAGGGTGAAGTCCTGGACCTTCAAGAAGTATATGAGTCTTCGAGTGCTTTTTCATATCGTGTCCTCATACTGATCGCATGATATTCTTTGGCTCTCCAGAACTGATGCGAGTTATCTCTCAACTCTGCCATCAAACTACGCATCGTATTCGATCGGTGTGCTGGCCTGTAGCTTGGTCTATGTTGTAAGCTGTTACCCAACCCTAACTAGTGCTTTCGAACTGATTTACGCTGGTTAGTATTTTTGACGAGGTTGATATAGCTTTGAAACCGAGCGACTTTCAACGTTTTGACGATATGAAGCCCGAGTCATAATATGAAGTTTGAGCTGGTGACTCAGCTCAGCGCTGAAGTTAATGCACGGTTGAGTAGTGCATCCATATTGGTCGGCCACGTTCCTACGGCTCGCCCAAACTAGCGCTGACGTGAGCGGAAATACATTAAGTCGAGCGATGTACGCTCCAGAAGAATGGCAACATTGAGTACTTAGGACTGTGAGTGTGATCCGATGAACCCGCATCTCAACCCAGGTACTGCAGGCAGGCAATGGCAAGAGTGCACCTATCTGACATCTCTTTCTATCCCTTCCCCTTCCTATGTAGTTGGCTTTACGTAGGGTCACCAGGTGGCGATTCATACAAACCTGGACCCCTACCACCTCCGTGTTGTTGGTGCTTACATCGGGCATGACGCGTCTGTGAAGTCCCGCTCAAATCGGCCACGCTATGACCCGTGAAGTTCCTCATACAGAATCAGGACTTTCCAGTCTGGCTACGGCGTGTCATGCAGAGTTCTGCCCGGTAGCTCCGCGATGAGTGCAACTCATCGCGAAGAAGGATGATTCCGCAACAGGCTATTACCATGATGGTTCCTCAGTGACCCACATGCTCATCAGGTCAGCGCATTTACTTCCATATAAAAAGTTCGTAGAAAACCCAAACTGCCACTCACCGCTTCACTCACCATGCTCGAAACTCGTGTGGATGTCTTTATCGTTGGCGCTGGCCCTGCCGGACTCATGTGTGCCAACGCACTCGCAATGGCAGGCGTTGATGTCAGGATTATCGATAAACGGTGCAGTCCATCCCTGATACTGCGAGCACTCGTGTCCTAATGGACTCCAGCCCCACCAAGGTTGCAGCCGGTCACGCAGACGGCATTCAGACAAGAACGACTGAAGTGTTTCATGTATGCCGCACCCCTCGTCTTTCATCATCATCTTTCTGATTTGTAATAGAGCTATGGACTCGCGGAGCGCTTGATCCGAGAAGGGAACCAGACATATATGCTTGTACGTGAACGTTTCCTGGTCACTAAAATTATTGATCAACGTTTTATACCGACTCAAGGCTGTGTACAACCCAGGTCCCGACGGAGGGATTCAGGTATGAGCCGTGTCCGGCTTGTTAGTGTTTCTACGTTCTGAAAGAGGCGTCTTGAAGTGCGTAAGACGCTTCCGACACACCCCTTCAGTCGGCACCCGTTATCCATTTGGGGTGCAGTTTTCTAGAGCTTCTCATCTTTGTATTGGCTCATGGACGGCTTCTAGGTCATGCTTCACCAGGGAGCCATAGAAGCCATTTTTCTCGATTCGATGAGAGAACACGGAGTTCAAGTCGAACGTCCCAAACAACCTGTGGCTATTGAGATTTCAGAAGACCCTGAGGAGTTATCAAGCTCTTCGTCATATCCGGTGAAAGTAAGAGCAACAGACCCCCACTAACTATCTTGGTTTCCGAACAGTTTTTTCAGGTTACCGTGGAACGTTTGGACACGATCAACGAGGAAAAAAAGACAGAAATAGTGCACGCCAAATTCGTCGTTGGCACAGATGGTATGTTGCAACCCACTTGTACATGGATGTAAAACCAACATTCTGTAGGAGCGCATTCGTGGGTGAGAAACGCGCTAGGCATTCAGATGGAAGGCGAACAAACAGGTAATTTCCATTTGCGCTTCCGCCGCATGCATACTCACCAAACCAACCAAATAGACTATATCTGGGCTGCTGTGGACATGGTTCCAGAGACAAACTTTCCAGATATTCGTAACCTTACATCTATTCATTCTTTAAAAGGCACCTGCAAAATGATCCCCCGTGAAGGAGACAAAGTCCGCTTGTATGTTCAATTACCGGACACAGATGCCGTGGACCCAGTGACTGGAAGGGTTGATAAGAGCAAGATGTCTCCAGAGAAGATACTCTCGGTGAGTATTCCGATGGAAGAGTTGAATTTTCATTTCATTCAGAAATCGCGTTCATAGGTATGCAGAGGGATGCTCCATCCATTTGAGTTAGCCCACCCGAAAGAAATAGATTGGTGGACAGTGTATACCAGTACGCCTTTTCTCACTCTCCCACTCATACCCGTGTCAACGACGAGCTGCGTGTTACCGACTAGTCGGCCAACGTGTTGCCTCTAGCTACTCTATGAAGGACCGGGTTTTCATTGCTGGTGATGCCTGTCATACTCACTCTCCAAAAGCCGGTATGACAATTTTCTCTTCCATCTCTCGGATCATAGAGTCATTCTTCATGGTTTAGGTCAGGGTATGAATGCCAGCATGAACGATACCCATAATCTTGGTGCGCGCCTTCCCTGATGACCAGGCATGGATTGAGTATTTTCTAGCTTGGAAGCTCGCACAAGTGCTCAGAGGATGGTCTAACCAGTCACTCTTAAAGACTGTAGGTTTTTTAACGAGCCTCACGTGGCTGTATCCAACATGTCCACCCTTAGTACGAGCATGAACGCCGAAAATATGCGCAAGATTTGATAGACTTTGACAAGAAATGTGTGGCTATGTATTCCACAAAGCTCTGGACAGCCGAGAACGGAGGCAGTATATTTCATGACCAGTTCTATCAGTGAGTTATCCCACGCATGAAGTTTCCAACTGATTGCGAACGTTTCTGCCAACCATCGTCTTCCAGAGCATTCCAGGCATCCTTACCGTTGGCAAGCGGTATCGGAGTTCACTACTCCCAGTCTGCAATTGTGGATCCAAAGCACCAGAGATGCACAGATAAGATTATCGTTGGACAACGAATGCTTCCACAATTATTTGTTCGTGCAGCCGACATTCACCCAACGGATATCCAAGACCTACTTCCTTCGGACGTTCGCTTCAAATTGCTGTTCTTCGTAGGCTACCTCACCGAAGCGCGGGTCGGCGAGTTGAATGTGCTCGCAGACGAATTGAACAGGCCGTCGAGCTTCCTTCAAAAATACAACCAGGATGGCAACATTGCGACTGTATTCGACATTATCACGATCGCCGCAGGCGCGAAGGAAACCATCAATTATCTACTTGTCCCTTCATTTTTCCGTCCCCATTGGTCAAAGTGAGCCATTATCTCCCACGTATACTTGATGTCATTGATGATACCCACGCAGAGTACTTCTCGACGACACGGACGTGACAGGGATCCGAGGAGGTGGTGGGTATGAGAAATATGGTATCGATGCCAAGGAGATTATGCTCGTTGTGGTTCGGCCGGATGGATACGTTGGGGCGGTCGCTCCGTCATCCGCCATTGCAGACTTGGACAACTATTTTGGTTCATTCTTGGTCCCTCGTGGTATTCATTGTTAGTTTAGACGAACTGGCACAAGGGAATGTTGATTATCAATATCACTGCCACTCAGGCTATCGCGATGTACCATAGACATGCCGATATCTTGTGTACAAAGACGCGGGTCATAACATCCATGAAGCCGTAAAATATGTTGAACGTCGCCATCAACATGGAGTGACACAGCACTAGCCTTGTGCTCCACGCCAGCAGCCACCTCCTGCCGATGGCAAGTCTATGTCACGTATATAAACTGACATGTACATACCAACGAGATGTAGTGATTCCCGGACGTACATCAACATCCGTTTATTCGGTGGTGTCTAGATTCAAGGCCGCGAGAAACCATGAAAGAATCAAAATAGCTGTCCTAGCTTGAAATACCGGTCGAAGGAACAACCGCGCTAACGTATCCATCTGGCCGAACCACGACAAGCGTGATTTCCTTTGGATCGATTCCATATCTCTCGTACCCATTTCCGCCATGGCTTTCTGTCACGACTGTGTCGTCAAGAAACACTCTATGTTTGTTCCACCAATTAGGCTATCGGATGGGGCGAGAACGTAACTCACTTTGTCCAGTGGGGACGCAAAAATGCAGGTGCGACGTGTCCCTCCTTGTGGGCCTGCTCAATACTCATGGCGGGCTGCAAACAAGGGACGTATCCGACGAGGAGGCAGGCCCAAATAGCGGCCATGTTGTCCTCGTGTTCTGTTAGATAAACGACAATGACGGAGCCAGTGGGCTTTCCCCATGCACGAATAGCCTCTGCAAGGGAGAGGGCATATTGGTAGAACTCGCCGAACGTCTTGGTTTCAATGGCATAATTGTGAGCAGAGGAAGCGATGAAGCCGAGGCCAAAACAAAGCTTTTCCGGTTCGAGGCTGAACCCGAAACCGTCGGGACCGAGCTGTAGGCGGACGGGAGGTGCTGGAAAAACAAAGAGGCTCGATGTCGAGTGAGGCAGCCTATCGGACGCACTAGCTTATCAGAAAATTCTAACAACTCGGCAAGCTGCTCTTTGAGCGCTTAACCCCAGTCCGACGGGATTACGAACATGACAATTTCCCTTTATTGCTGCCATTTGAGAACTGCAGTGAATCATTGGATGACGGGCAACAAACGAGTCGTCAAGCGGAAACGGCATGAAGCGGTTTTCCAGATGCTAGAGTCACTTACTCCAGGAGGGAATCACTCCACAGAGACTGTACGTGTGGAATCGTAGAAGCGATTCACTCATCGAAACGTGACTAGAGGATGGTGGGCTCTCAATTCGTTTCAACCATCAGGGTAAGTGCAACTTGACTTCATCCTAGGGAATTTCACCTGACTTTGTATGGATAGGCTATTACCATGACGGTTCCGGCTGCGTTAGCACGCCGGGACGTAGCAGTGTTTTGGCTGAAAACCTGGTGCGTACCTGGTAGGTGTCGGTGTGAACCTGCGTCGACGAGCAGCGTGCTGATGAGCTGGCGAGAATCCGCGTGCACGAGGCCGAAAACTGGACGACACGAAGTAAAATTACCGCCGCGAAACGCGACGACACAAGGTGACGGGGCCAGCAAGGTGGGGAGTGACCTCTACACTCTAGGAAGTCACGCGCCGCGACTGACTAGAGAAGTGAGAGAACCAGCAGTGACCACCTTCGTGCGGGGAACCGGTGACTTAAGTACTTGGATATGCCACCACCCAGAGGTCTGCGCTGCGTTTCCCTGCATGTTTACTGAGTAACGGTGTGCTTGCAAGGGGGGGATTTGGACGTTTACACTTAGACGGCGTCCGATATGAACGCCAACTCCAAGACTCAGAATGGCACCCTTTTCAACGTCATCGTCGTAAACATATTCAATCCTGTCCAACAGACAACAAGACATCTTTTGATTATCAACACGGCGAATTCGTCATTGAACAAGTCGGATGAGAGCGTCGCACCTGGTCGGGAGAGGAGAGGACCATGCACGTGACGAGTCGCGTGTGTTCCAGCGGTCGGCTGGACAAGTCACGACCTTGCACTGCTGCCAGGTTTCAAGTTCCTCCTGCGTGTGCCTGTTTTACTTCCGCTCGCCCTCACGGCGAATACCCGTCACTCGTTGGTTTCACCTATCCCCTCTCGTCCCTTAGACCATTCGTATATAAAGGGCATTCGGACATGCAGACAGTCCGAAGTCACTCTAGTAGGATCTTACTATTCGTGTGATTCTTCTCTCCGTGTTACTTCTCGCTCGATACATCAAGCAGAAGTAACACCCAGCCACCCCCAAATCCTATTCCTGCGTTAGCGAGTAGGCAGTGTCCCTCGCTCCTTGTGCCGAGTGTCTCGGGGCTAACTTAGGTGGCCGCCAGACCGTAGAGCCACTCAAATCCCGCAGATATTCGAGCTCGCTTCCCGAGTTACCGACACCACCCATCATGTTGGAAACTCGCGTGGATGTCTTGATCGTTGGCGCTGGCCCTGCCGGACTCACGTGTGCCAACGCACTCGCCATGGTAGGTGTTGACGTCAGGATCATTGATAAACGGTGCGGACCGCTGCTATCGCCGCAAGCGCTCGTGTTAATGGACACCAGACCTGCCAAGGTGGCAACGGGTCACGCTGACGGCATTCAGACAAGAACAATCGAGGTGTTTAACGTATGCCACACTCTTCGGAATTTGTATCATCATTTTACTGAGTTTGCCATAGAGCTATGGACTCGCGGAGCGCTTGGTCCGAGAGGGAAACCAGACACATATGCTTGTACGTTAATATTTGCTAGCTTCTAATCATTTTCAAATCAATGTATCATGATGATTCAAGGCTTTCTACAAACCTGGTCCCGACGGACGAATTCAGGTATAAACTATGTTAGGTTTTGCGGTGGGTTTCCATGTTCTGAAACATGAGTTTTGAAGTGCACAAGACGCATGCGAGCTACCCCGGCAGTCGGAACACGCTATCCTTTTGCGGTGCGCTTCTCTTCAGACACCTTGTTTTCTGTAAGCCCATAGATTGGCATATAGATCATGCTCCACCAGGGTGCAATAGAAGAGATTTTCCTTGAGTCAATGAGTGAGCACGGGGTGAACGTCGAACGTTCAAAAGAACCCACTTCCATGGAGATTTCGCAAGACCCTGATGAGCTATCGAGCTCGTCATCATACCCGGTCAAGGTAGATGCAACTTACTGACCATCATTGGTTTGCAAACAGTCCCTTTAGGTTACCATAAAGCATTTAGACACGATCGAGGAAGAGAACAAGACAGAAATCGTACATGCCAAATTCGTCGTTGGCGCGGATGGTGAGGTGTCTCACTTGTATGTCGGTTCGGAACTGTCATTTCGCCTGCAGGAGCCCATTCATGGGTAAGGAAGGCGCTAGGCATTCAGATGGAAGGCGAACAAACAGGTAATTTCGTTTGGGTTTCCTCCACATGCATGCTCACAAACCAAACAGACTATACCTGGGCCGCTGTCGACATGGTCCCGGAGACAAACTTTCCAGATACTCGTAACCTTACAACCATTCATTCTGTGAATGGCACCTGCAAGATTGTCCCTCGTGAAGCAGACATGATCCGCTTGTACATCCAACTATCGGACACAGATGCCGTCGATCCAGTGACCGGAAGGATCGACAAAAAGCAGATGACTCCTGAGAAGCTCCTCTCGGTGAGTATTACGATGGAAGACTTTGATGTTTCCGTGCAACGAATCACATTGACAGATATGCAGAGGGATGCTCCATCCATTTGAGTTGGCCAACTCAAAAGAAATAGACTGGTGGACGATTTATACCAGTACGCATTATCTAAATCTTTCACCCATACACATGTCAACCTGCGTGTTACACTAGTCGGGCAACGAGTGGCCTCTAGTTATTCTATGAAGGACCGGGTGTTCATCGTCGGCGATGCCTGTCATACTCATTCTCCAAAGGCTGGTAAGACAACCCACTGTACCATCTCAGATCATAGATTTCTCCGCGTTTAGGTCAGGGTATGAATGCTGGCATAAATGATGCTCATAACTTCGGTATGTACCTTCCCGGATCATCAAACACGGACCAAATATTTTTAGCATGGAAGCTCGCGCAGGTTCTCAGAGGGTGGTCCGACCCGTCGCTCTTGAAGACTGTGGGTTTTCTGATGTCTCGCGTTTCTGTACCTCATAATTTCCTTCAGTATCAACACGAACGCAGAAAATACGCACAGGATTTAATAGACTTTGACAAGGAATTTGCAACTCTCTATTCCACAAAACCGAGGACAGCCGAGAACGAAAATGGTATTCACCACGATCACTTCTTGCGGTGAGTTGTTTCGTACATGAAGTTGCAAACTGCTTGCGAATCGTTCTGCCAACCATCGTTTCCCAGAGTATACCAGGAATTCTTGCCATTCACGAGCGGTATCGGAATTCACTATTCTCCGTCTGCGATCGTCGACCCAAAACACCAGAAATACGCGGAAAAGCTTGTCATTGGACAAAGAATGCTCCCACAAATATACGTTCGCGCAGCCGACACATACCCCGTGGATATCCAAGACCTACTTCCTTCGGACCTTCGTTTCAAGGTGCTATTCTTCGTGGGCTACCTCACCGAAGCTCGGGTCGGCGAGTTGAATGCGCTCGCAGATGAATTGAACAGGCCGTCGAGCTTCCTTCAGAAATACAATCAAGATGGCAACATTGCGACTGTATTCGACATTATCGCGATCGCCGCAGGCACGAAGGAGGACATCAACTATCTACTTGTCCCTGCATTTTTCCGCCCTCGTTGGACAAAGTGAGCGATACTCTCACACCTACGTTCAATAGCTTAACTGATGATACCAACGCAGAGTGCTTCTGGACGATACAGATGTTACAGGACGACGGGGTGGGGATGGGTATGAGAGTTACGGTATTGATCCGAAGGAAATCACGCTTGTGGTCGTTCGGCCGGATGGATACGTTGGGACGATCGCTCCTTCGATCGCCATTGCAGACTTGGACAGCTATTTTGGTTCATTCTTGGTCGCTCGTGGTCTTGATTGCTAGTTTGAACGAAATGGCACAAGGGAATGTTGATGTACAGTAGCACTGTTACTCCATTGGACTTATCGTGATGTACCATAGACATGCAAAGATTCGCAGTAGGTGTATATATGCTATTGTGTTGATGTAAGATTGAATGTACTAGTGCGTGAGGTTTGGATGCGAAAGACACATCTGAATCATAACTTTGATAACAGCTGCCTAGATTCGAGGCCGCAAGGAACCATGAAAGAACCAAAATAGCTGTCCAGGTCTGCAGTAGCAGTCGACGGAGCGATCGCCCCAACATAGCCGTCCGGCCGAACGACGACAAGCGTGATTTTGTCTGGGTCGATTCCATATCTCTCGTACCCATTTCCACCGCAGCTCCCTGTCACGTCCGTATCGTCCAGAAGCACTCTGCGTTGGCAATGAAAACCAGGCTATCAAATGCAGGTGTGAAAGCACCACTCACTTTGTCCAGTGGGAACGGAAAAATGCGGGAACAAGTAGATGGTTGATGTCCTCCTTCTTGCCCACGGCGATTGTGATGATGTCAAATACAGTCGAAATGTCCCCATCTTGGCTGTATTTCTGAAGGAAGCTCGATGGCCTGCTCAATTTGTCTGCGAGCATCTTCAGCTCGCCTACCCTCGCATCGGTGAGGTGCCCTACGAAGAACAGCACTTTGAAGCGAGTGTCCGAAGGGAGTAGGTCTTGGATATCCATCGGGTGTATGTCGGCAGCACGAACATACATTTGTGGGGGCATTCCTTGTCCAATGATCAGCTTGTCCGCACATTTCTGGTGCTTTGGCTCCACGATCATAGACGGTGAGTATTGAATTCCGATGCCATGTACAAATCTTGAAAATTTATTGAATGCTCTGGGAAATGATGGGTGGAACAAAGATTCGTAACTTGACGTGCGAGAAAGCTTACTGGTAGAACTGTTCATGGGATATACCATCTTTATTCCCAGGTGTCATCGGTTTTGTGGAATATAGAGTTGCATATTGCTTGTCAAAGTTTATCAAATCTTGCGCAAACCTCCTGCGTTCATGCTCGTACTACGGGAAATTAAGTGTTACAGTGATGTGAAACTCGTCCTCAAACGTACAGTCTTTAAAAGTGATGGGCTAGACCATCCTCTGAGCACATGCACAAGCTTCCAAGCTGGAAAATACTTGGTCCATGCTCGACGATGCAGGAAAATGCGTACCGAGATTGTGAGTATCATTCATACTGGCATTCATACCCTGACCTGAACGACAAATTATTCTGTAATCTCAGGTAGATAAAGGAATCCCCTTACCAGCTTTTGGAGAATGGGTATGACAGGCATCACCAGCAATGAACACCCGGTCATTCATAGAGTAAGCAGAGGCCACACGTTGTCCGACTAGATGACAACACGCAGCTCATAATTAACACGGGCATTAGTGGGAGATTGGAACCAGGCGTACTGGCATACACAGTCCACCAAACTATCTCCTTCGGGTTGGCCAGCTCAAATGGATGGATCATCTTCCTGCATTGCTACCGACGTGACCCATCCATCAAACGACAAACATCATCCTTTCTGTCAGAGTCCTCACCAAGAGTAGCTTCTCTGGAGTCATGTTGCTCTTATCAACCTTTCCGGGAAACGGAACCATATCCGACAATTGGACGTAGAAACGGACAATATCTCCTTCACGAGGAATGGTCTTGCCCGTCCCATTCACGGAATGGATAGACGTAAGGTTGCGAATATCTGGAAAATTTGTCTCCGGAATTATGTCAATAGCAGCCCAGGTATAGTCTGGTTTAGTGAGCACGGATGCGGCAAAAAAGCAGATGAGATTACCTGTCTGTTCCCCCTCCATCCGAATGCCTACTGCCTTTCTCACCCACGAATGGGCTCCTAAGGACAAAATGTCAGTTCTACATCCATGTACAAGTAGGGTCCAACTACCGTCTGCGCCAACGACGAATTTGGCATGCACAATTTCTGTCTTGCTCTCTTCGTCGATCGTGGCCAAACTCTGTATGGTAACCTAAAGGAACTGTTTACGAATCAATGATGGGTAGTGAAGTTACCTGTACCTACCTTCACCGGGTGTGATGAAGAGCTCGATAACTCATCAGGGTCTTCTGAGATCTCAATAGCCGTAGGTTGTTTTGAGCGTTCGACCTGAACTCCATGATCCATCATTGAATCGAGAAAAATGGCTTCTATTGCGCCCTGATGGAGGGTGACCTAGATGACGCAATAAGCTAACACGAACACGAGGAGCTCGAGAGAACCGCACCGCGAATGGATAACGTACACCGCCCGATGGAATAACTGGGACGCGTCTCGTGCACTTCAACACTCGTCTGTCAGAATATGGAAATCCAATGTAAACTGACCTTACCTCGATCTCCATGTCAGGACCTGGGTCGTAGAAAGCCTTGAGTCGTCATAAAGCGTCAGAGGCACAGTCGTGCGAGCTCGCAAATTCCCGTTTACCTGCATGTATGCCTTGTTCCCCTCTCGGATCAAGCGATCGGAGAGTCCATAGCTCTATCAAAAGCTCGAGATGTGCCGATCAAAGGCGTGAAGTGCGATATACCTGAAATACATCGATCATTCTTGCCTGAATACCGTCCGCGTGACCGGTTGCGACCCTGGTAGCGCTGGGCTCTATCAGCATTCGAGTCGCCTCGCCATAACGATAGTGGTCTGCACCGTTTGTCAACAATCCTGACGTGGACGCCTGCTATGGCGAGTGCGTTGGCACACACGAGCCCAGCAGGCCCAGCACCGACAATCAAGACATCGACGCAACCTTCCAGCATGATGATGTTGATAGCTGAGAAAGTGAATTTCAATTTCTAGGCTATACCGTAGGCCATTGGGTGGGTCTCAGGTCCGAAGCCAGTGTTATTCGGAATTTCGGATCAGTTCCTTGGTCCTCTACGACACCCTCCTCGGCGGCAAGTTGGATGTTAATGGACCAGAAATTCGGGACGCAGATTTGCAGAACAGTCACAGTCTGAGGCTGTTGTAGGACCATAGCGATACAAGCTTCTACTTGTTGGTGCCTGCCAATTAACCCTGGCCTGGTAACATCCCGAAGGCTGGAGCGTGCGACAACGCGTGACATCATGGTCACCACGCCACCAAATTGCTGCACCCTACAACGGATAAGAAGTACATGCTACTATATATCAAACATTCTCTGGGTTCAAACAAGCAATCAGGGAAGCAAGAATGAACAAAAATAGTTGTCCAGGTCTGCAATAGCGGTCGACGGAGCGATTGCACCAATATACCCATCCGGCCGAATGACGACAAGCGTGATTTCATTTGGATCAATCCCATATCTCTCGTACCCGTCTCCTCCTTGTCTTCCTATCACATCCGTATCGTCGAGGAGCACTCTGTGTTGGTATCATCAATTAGCGCATCGAATTTACGTGGGAGAGTACCGCTCACTTTGTCCAGTGGGGACGGAAAAATGCAGGGACGAGCAGATAGTTGGTGTCCTCCTTCTTGCCCACGGTGATCGTGATGATGTCGAATACAGTCGAAATGTTTCCATCCTGATTGTATTTCTGAAGGAAGCTTGATGGCTTGCTCAAATCGTTTGCGAGCATCATCAGCTCGCCAATCCGCGCATCGGTGATGTACCCTACGAAGAACAGCACTTTGAAGCGAATGTCCGAAGGAAGTAGGTCTTGGATATCCATCGGGTGTATGTCGGCAGCACGAACAAATATTTGTGGGAGCATTCTTTGTCCAATGATCAGCTGGTCCGCATATTTCTGGTGCTTGGGATCTACGATCGTAGATGAGGGATACTGGATCCCGATACCGTGCACAAATCCCGCGAATTGTTGGAATGCTCTAAGAGATGATGGATGACACAGAGATTCGCGAATAATTTATAACTTGACGGGCGATATCACTCACTGGTAGAATTGTTCGTGGGATATACCTTCCTCATTCTCAGCTGTCTTCGGCCTTGTGGAATATAGAGTTGCATATGCTTTGTCGAAGTTTATCAGGTCTAGCGCAAATTTTCTGCGTTCGTGTTCGTACTAAGGCAAAATTATGATGGGTACAGAAGCGCGAGTCGCCGGAAACCTACAGTCTTCAAGAGTGACGGCTTGGACCATCCTCTGAGTACATGCACAAGCTTCCACGCTAGAAAACACTCAATCTATGCTTGGTAATTAAGTAAGCCACGTACCAAGATTATGGGTATCGTTCATGCTGGCATTCATACCCTGACCTAAACGACAAATGGAACTGTAATCCCAGGTAGAAAAAGAAATCATCTTACCAGCTTTTGGAGAATGGGTATGACAGGCATCGCCAGCAATGAATACCCGTCATTCATAGAGTAAGTAGAGGCCACACGTTGCCCGACTAGTCGGCAACCACGCAGCTCATGGTTGACACGGGCACGAGTGGGAGGTTAAGACAGGGCGTACTGGAATACACTGTCCACCAGTCTATCACCTTCGGATCGGCCAATTCAAATGGATGGAGCATCTCCCTACATATCTGCCACCCCGCTGATTCGTCAACGCAACAAGAAAGATCATCTGTTCTGTTTTAAATACTCACCAAGAGCAGCTTCTCTGGAGTCGTGTTGCTCTTACCAACCCTTCCGGTTAACGAATCGATAACATCCGTGTCCGACAGTTGGATGTAGAAACGGACGAGGTCAGCTTCACGGGGAATGGTCATTCTCACCACGAATGGATAGTGTGTACCGACTGAAGGGGGACGCGTTTCGTGAACTTCAAGTGATTTCAGAACATGGAAATCCACTGCGGAAGCAGACAGAGTTCATACCTCAATTCCTCCATCAGCACTCGGGCTGTAGAACGCCTTGAGTCGTCATAAAGCGTTAGAGGCACAG
>JBBPJL010000734.1:0-14147 GCA_038088675.1 Xanthoconium separans | reverse complement strand
ATTTGTTCCGCACTGGAGGCACTGTGCCTTCTCCTTGAGATGAACTACCAGGACGTGTCTTGCCAGGCTTTCCTTGTTCAACACAATCGTGCAACCTTGCTCCTGGCATGATTTACAGGCCTTTACACCTCTGGATTGGATCGCATGCTCGATAACCCTGTGCCTGTCTGCGTTGATACGAATTTGACAGGCTGAGCTATTCATGGCAGTCCACCGGCATGCAAAAGGCGATGTGGACTATCCATCGACTGTTTTAACTCGCTGCTCGCAGGCTGAACCACGGCTGCTACATCGGATGTGCGATATTGGGTATGAGCGTGATCGATAGTTGTAGCTCAGCGTTCGAATTGGAAGGGATACCGGATAAACTTTTGGATGAATGCTCAGTCATTGTGATCAACAAGTTGAAATTACCAGTTACCTGTAGGGGGTCGTGAACTAAGTAGACACTGATTAGCAGAGTCCGTGCGAAAATCCACATTTGTACTCCATGATGGTCGTTGTGTTTGGGTACCGTAGCTTCACTAGGGATCCCGGTGAACAGTGGATGTTGGGGTGCTGTTTAGTATGTTTTCTGATGATGTTGCAAAACGACTAACGTCATCACGCATTATTCCTGGCCTCCGGGTCCAGGTTTTAGCAACCCAAGAATGCGTGAGAAGTGCATGAAACTCAATGGTTGGATGGTCGCTAGTTTCCACGCTTTAGTGCTGTCGCCAATCTCTCCCTTCTACTCCTTACACTGCACAACTTGAACATACCCTTAAGTTATTTCACCCGGCGTTCGTTGTCCATTGGGTCCAGGGCTTCCCGGAAACATTGCAGTGACTTTCATTTACAAAGGGAGGCTCACGTACGTGTGCTCGAACTGTGCTACTATTGCTGATGCTGGTCTCCACTGGGTACAACGACACTGTAACCATCTCACCTCATCCTGCGAAGCTTCGGTAAACGACTTCGTGAATGGTAATTTCACTTTTGAATACACTGTGGGTGATTTCACTCTAACAGCTCACCATTATTTCCCGCTTAATCTCGATGTTTCATATATGACATCAACAACAGCTAAGTAGCAAAAAGTTCCTGGTGAAAAACCATGTCTCGTTTTTGAATATCTCCGACTAAAGGAGTCCTTTGAATTCACACCTCTGCGGCAAGGTTTCATCGATTATCACATCTACAGCAGACCACAACTACATAACAGGAAAGGCGGACCTTGTTTGATTGCTCCAGAAACAACATCAACCTTATTTCTGCCACCAGCCATTGTCACGAGACGCTCATAGTACAAGTCCTGTATGGCCTAAGCCCGATCAATCTGTTCAAATCAACCTCGAGATCAAGGTGAGCTGTTTCAACTTATTGCTATTAAAGGTATGGCTGTTCCGCAGGAACGGTACATACTCCCAGTAATGTTGGCTGGCTGTGGCGAGCTCTTCGCCCAGACGATAATCTTCCATCATTGTGTTAATAAATAATTATTCGATCTCGGCCTGCTCATACTTATACCCTACCTGTTTGTAGGAGCCTCATCGAGCAGAAAAGACGCCATACATAATTGGTGTCGACCCGACTACTGGCTTGCACTGACATTAGCATTGAGCGCAGAAGGCGACCCCTTCAAGGCAGCACACGCGAGCCATGCCAGTCTTTCGATGCTGTCAACAACGACCCAGCTGCCTCGTGAGGTCCGAGCGCTGGACATTCATCATGTTCTCGAATCATCTCCCGGTTCGGTCGGGCCGTTCGTTGCATGGATAGCGGCCTTAAGAACCCGTCACTCTAGTGTTTCAGAGGACAGAACAAGAAGCCACAAAGTCGATTCAGTGAGAGATATTTGTCGTATACATGGTTCATGGTTCATGTAACTAGTCCAAAATTCAGAAGATTGTGAAAATTTAATGCTTTGATGTTTGAAATATGGGTTTATAGCGTCCTATTAGTGTCCGTTGGATTGTGGTCACTGAGACCGAAGGCTGGAGTGATTCCGCGACGTTCGTCTCGCCACTCTCTTGTCAGCAGGTACGTTGTGCTGACAACCCTTCAAGTGCCGCTTGAGCGAGTCTTCCCGAGCGAAATCCGTTCCGCACTGGGCGCAGTGTGCCTTCTCCTTGAGATGGACCGCCAGGATATGTCTTGCGAGACTTTCCTTGTTCAACACTGTCGTGCATCCTTGCCATTGGCATGTCTGACGGGCCTTTTCGTCCCCAGGTTTGAAACCATGAGTGGCTTGTAGGTGCTCTATGAGGCTGCGCCTCTCAGCGTTGACGGTACATCGACAGGTTGACCCGTTGGTGGCGGTCCACTGGCAGCTGTAAGTTCGAGCCTCGCTATTGCCTCCACTAGTCGGCTCGCTGCGAGGAAGCACGGCCAACGGAGCAGTTGATATAACATCCTGTGTTGGTAGCGCCACTGACAGTTTTCGATCAGCGGGTGGGTGGGATGTACAAGGATAATCTGCGAGTTTGCGCATGAAGCTAGATGCAGAGAGAGAACCAGTATCCAAGTCGAAAGAAGAAGAGCGTGTGTCTTGACTCGGATCAGCGTACGGATGGAAGGGGTAATCCACGAGTTTGCGGAAGAAGCTAGATGCAGAGAGAGGACTAGTATCCGCGTCGGGAGAAGAGCATGTGTCTTGGCTCCGATCAGCGTACTGATCGAAGGGATAATCTGCCATAGATTGCATGATGTCCGAAACTGAGAGAGCACTCATCTCCACGTCGAGGGAAGGAGGAGGAGTGTCCTGATTGTTTCCCAGATGATAGGCCATCCAGGCATCTGAGGAGTGAATGGATGGCAGTGACTGCGACATCAAATGAGTGCTGTTCGGCCCATCAAGGAAGGCAGGTAATGGCTCATATTCCCGATTCCAGCCACAGACGGGCCTGGGGGACAGTTGATATTGGCTTTGTATGTGGGGAACGGATACGCGTCTTCCTTGCATCAGGCTAGCGCCTATCTCGTTCCCGCACCACTGTGACTCACAAGGCGCTGAGGTTGAAGCCATGCTAAAGTCCGCAGGTCCCGCGAATTCGGAAGGGTGCAACATCCCATGTGGCAAAGATCCTGGAGGGATCACGAACCCCTCCGCGGAAGTGGGGGAAGGGAGTGGCGAGAAATGTAAATTCGGGAGGAAATTCTGTGGTTGTGTAGAACTGTCACAATTACAAAGACAGGAAGATTAGCTGGTTTTTCGAAAATATCAAAAGTTGCACTCACCGACAAATTCTTGTTTCGTATCTTAAAGGGTGCTGGTTAACGGAAAACATATTCATCATCTCCCATCCGGAGAAGATTGGCTGCTCGTTATCCATAGAGGTGAAGAAGTTTGCCAAAAAAATCAGGTTTGAGATTTGAAGCTAGAAGGTGGAAAAAGGGCCTTCCTGCTTTTATATACTGGGTTTACTGGAAGTACCTGTTCGTTGGCGTTGAACTATTCGGAGCAGAACGTCCAAGCCACTCAAGATAACGTTGTCGGAGAGGATTCAGCGAACTGGCTGGAGGTCCAATGCTCGACTTGGATCATCACAGTGAATGAAAATTATCAGAAATAGACATCAGACACACCGCAGGTAGCACGCCACATGGCATGTTATTTGGAAGGCCGTTGGCTGCCTCCAATGTCCTCCAGTGATATGATCGATAAACCCAGATTAGATGTTGTTTCGCCGCTTGCTGTACACATAAGGATGCGGCTGCAGTCTTCAAGGGTTGACGCCAGCCAAAGCCATGTTCTGCTGTGTAGGCGCTTGGTGCCTTGGAAGGCAGCCGCCCAACACCAACTGACCGCACTATCCCCAGATTCGCATTTCTCAGGCGGACTCACAGAGGGATCGACGGAGTGCCCACTGGATGGTACTCTTCCTTGAGAGAATAAATGTCAGATATTAATCGAGATCATACAATACAGATGAGGTAACGACAATAGGATAAAGCAAACCTGTCTCGACAATTCAGCGCGTGATTACAACGAGTTGATGCACGAGATGATTGCTTACAAATTAAGAAAAGGCCGCAAATATTCGCATCAAGCATTGCAAGCAGCGCGGTGCGTGTCCATGACACCTCTACGGCTGAATAGGGTGCCGCATCTGGGGCACGGCCATTTGTACTCGAGGTGCTTCTCTTGCACGTGCCTGACGAGACAGCCCTTGTTGAGCAGGTCACCGCAGTCACTCCACAGGCATTCGATCCTTGGAGTATCATTGGCTCTGTGAGCGGTTTTCAGATGCAGTGGAACATCTTGACCGAGGACTACAGTATTGCAGGGCCGCCCGTTGATGCTCCAGCCACAGAAGTATTGTTTAAGCCCGAGCCCAATGGCTACTAACTCGCAGGAATCCTGGAAAGCAAAGTAATATTGATACCGCTGGTCAAGAGGTAAAGGAATGAATGAATTACATCATCGCTGAATGAGTCGTTGAAAGGCATTTGAATGGATTTGAAAGGGTACTGTAGGAGTAGTCGGATAGAACGAAGAGCTCTGGGTTGTTGATAGCAAAACGACCTTCCATGGCGCATTTTTATAACCAAGTGCCTCTGGTTCCAACCCGATTGACGAGCCTTGTTCTTGACATTGGCATAGTCTCCGACAAACCCGACTCCAGGCGTCCGGAGCACCAAGTGCTGTCCAGGTGTCGGAAGGAAGACAGCTGAGTCATGGGAAAAGAACAACAAGTACTGCCGACTCCGTAATGGCCGATGGGGAAGGGAATGACTGGGATTTGGTACCTGGCGTGCTTTTTGACTCGGGGTGGGGACATGTGGAGTTCATGTTACTGAAGCACCCCGAGGCGCCAGATGACGCAATGGAGAGCAAAGGAAAACTAAGCTCCGTTTCCAATCCTAAGCCACGAAATCGGTTGATTTGGTGATAAACCGTCACGAGAGAAGACAATGAGGCGCGTACTGGCGGTGACGGTCTCTAGTTAAACGACGGGGAAATGAAGTGACAATAGAATATGCGTACCTTCAGTGAATGAATCCAGTGAGGTGAAAGGTGTCGCTCCCGAAAGCTTGCCAACACGAACTCGAACAACCACTGCCGGCTGTAAGCATGACCGGTTGATCCCATTGGCTACGTATGTAGTCCGGCAAACAAGATGTCAGTGAGTATGCGTAACTGTGACTTAAGATCATCGATCATCGATCTACATGCCGATGCACCGCCGCTCTAGAGTAGCCCTAGCCGCTAAACAGGATGTGCTTGCGTTTGAGCTCGGAACATGGGCTAAGAATACATCAGTCTAGCTTCAAATAGTAGCAGAATACGACGACGTGCATGTTTGATCAACTTGGTGGATACCAAGTGACACAGGTTAGTCTCACTGACAGACCGAATGCAACGTGAGGAAGGTAAAAGGTGTTCAAGCTGCAACACTGAGTGTATGAGGAGACAACGCACCCTAGCACTGCCTGAACACTGTGGCACTGTGTGAGGCCCCCGGCGGAACATGAATGTGAGGAACTTGGGCTCTTATTCGAGATTGGTCGGACGCAGATTTTGGTACGAACGTCGGGCGCGTGGCTTTCACGCCGCGGCGATGTTTATTCAAGACTCAACCAGAGTGTGTCTATTCCTGGTCATCATACGCATCCTGAACCCGGAATTCGGGGGCTTCTTACTAGACTGGATATGGCGAGACGTCCACAACCATAAAGCTCTCCGTTCGTGTTCCGGGATGTCCAAAGGCCTTCACCTCCATACTGTGCCAAGCGTCAAGTATCCTGCCAACGGAGATTTCGCCACCCGTCATGCCAATTCAAATTCATAACGCCATGCTGTTCACAAGAAGTCGGTACACGTTGACTTGGTTCTGGAATACAAGTAGGCTGACTGAGATTCACCCTGAATAAGCACCTAGCATTTCGGGGTGGCATGCTCCCGACGTCCCGCCTGGCAAGTTTGCAGAAATTGAGTTATTCCATGAACGTGAGGCTGGCTGTGCCAAAAAGTGAAAGTGAACAAGTAACTGGGGCTCCGTGACGGTGCACGGAACTCAGAGCCTGCAGTGCGGTGTGCTTTAGTAATCTGTAGAGGTTGGCAGGAGCGAGGTTTTCATACGGGCTATTGTTATGTTGAAGCGGATATGTTGAAGCTGATATAATCAAACCCTGATCTGAGGTTAGGGTTATAGGTGGCGTAATCAGCGAGTGGCACGCAAGCACTGTCAGCAAAAACATCATCTGGTCTGGAGAGTATACTTGTCTCTTTATCAGGTGTTCACAGAACTATGTCACTGTCAATACACTCAGCAGCTCAGAACAGTGAGTGGCCTGCTCCGAATTGACCCTTCAGTTACAGCATACCGCCTCTTGTAGACCAACTTTCACTGGTGCGGGCTCTCGTCACCGAAAATCCAAAGCTTATCAATGAGATAGACGCAGTAATTTATTTTTCCCGTTTATTCGATTCCTACAGTCCCGCTGACGACCTGATCATAGGACGGTCGTACGCCTCTGCACTGGGCAGCATCCGTCGGTGCTACCGAAGTCGTCGGTTATCTGATCGATCAAGGGGCCGACGTCACTAAAGCAGACGCTAGTGGATGGGCGGCACTGCACATAGCGGGTACTATCGTTCACCTTCGGCAGTTAAATGTTACGATTGCGTCTCATGCTTATTTCGCACAGCGAGCGCTGGCCATGAGGAAATCGTTCGAGAACTGATCGGCGCCGGGGCAGACGTTAATCAGAGAAACGATAAGGGGATCACTCCACTGTGCGATATATCGCCGCAACTGTCTCCTTACGCTCATACTACCCGATCATAGACATTACGCTGCTTCTAAATCACGTATAGAGGTCAACTTTTCCAGGCATTCGGTGGTCCGACATAGCTAATCCTCAGATGTCCGGTTCATCATTCAGATCGGAAGATACCTAATGGAACGCGGTGCAGATGTGAGCAAACATCGCCACACGGGTCCATTTTGAAGTTGACGATCATTAGATCAATGCGAGGGACAAAGCGAACCAATTGCCACTGTTGGTGACATTATTTCTAATGATTTCCATTGCCTCACGTGCCCCATCCAGTCACCGAGCTGCTACCACTGGTTCTACCGGATTCATATCGCTTCTGTTGCATCCCCCGGAGGGTGTCACGGCAAAGCCTCGCCTGAATACAGGCGATGGAGTCGGTAATGAACTTCGAGTCTGGACTATAACATGGCGTAACCGCTCGTTACCAGGAAACACACCACTTCATTTGGCCATGGAATCAGCTCACGCCCAGGCTGCGGTACTTCTGATCGAAGCTGGTGCTGATCGCGGCAGGGTACGTGCTTCTGCCATTTCCCCCAGTTCCTTGATCCCTAAGGGATGGACGGTGCTACAGTCCAACATCGAGGACATAACACCTGAGAACGTAGATGGTGTCGGTGGTGAGGAGCAGAGGAGAGTGAAACAATATGTTGTCGATCATTGTGGTCCTCCCTAAAAGGAGCCGAAGTCGTAGCATTATCTGCATCTGTATGTAATCCCAGGTTTTGATGGTCCGTTCGTTCATCACAGTGTAATGCAATGAATTAAGGGGTAAGAAGAAGACATTTGATAGTTTAAGTAGCTAGTTAACTTAGCTTTTAAGAGTCCTTCGATCCAAAAGGTAATAATAGTACAGACGATAAGAACCTACAATACACGAACATTCCATTTACATACAATTTATCTATAAATCAGAACATATCAGCAGTTACCACTGCATGAAAGCATGAGTACAATGCGACGACGACAACCGAAAAACGCACCAAAAGGCTCACAAAGGCCGTTTCGGGAGAAGCTTGATGATGCGATTCTTCTTCACCTCCAACCCTTCCTTGCCAAAGTAGCGCTCAGAGTCAAACGACCAGTGCAACGACCCGACGATCCAATTTTGCAATCCCTCGACGTATATCGCGACCTGCTTGTCGAGTTCTTCGCCCCACGAAGGGAGGATCACACGGTTGTCCTCGAAGCGCTGGACCGTGCCCTTGCAGAGCGCACCGACATAGTCAACGGCGCCTTGCAGGTCGAGCCCCTGCTCGCGCATGAGGACGACAATCATGTTGTGCGTATCCCGTCGCGATTGCTCGACGTTGTAGGAAAAGATGTCCTAGAGAACCGACATCAGTCCTTCGAGGCACACGTTAAAAAAATGAATGGACGGCTTACGTTGGACCATGTGACAAGGTCGTTGGTGGATTCTTCCATGGCCATGATCACCGGATGTGACATGACCTCGTCAGGCAAGTCTATGCGTGCAGCGTACTCGATGAGGGCAAAGCAAGGCTTGCAGCCGCTCGTATCTCTCCGGACGGTGATGTACGACTCAAGATCTGGGATCCGTCCCTTGGCACGATCGTCCGCTTGTTTGGCGACGGCGATGAAGAACAGATCCATCGTGTGTATAAAGCGCTTCGTGCACCCCGGACCGCCGGTCTGGATAAAGCGGCTAAAGAACCTGCACAGTTTCAAAGTCAATTCTCCGTTCCACAGAAGCAAAGGGGAGGAACGGGGAGGAAAAAAACGCACGACTTGGACATCAGACCCCCAAGCTTGTTGGTCCGAAAGTTGATGGGATCGCGAAAGGCGCCGATGCAGCTTTCTCGCATGCCCCACGTATCCGTCACGTCGTACTCGTCCAACCAGTCGTCCATGTTGAACAACCAGTTCATGAAATCCGAGCAGACGCGAAGGTGGAACTCATCGGCGTCAGGGTAGCAAGATGCGGTGAGCTCTCCGGCCTTGAGACCCATGAACTTGGTTGCACGGGGTTCGACCAGGCGAGCACCTTTGAGCAGCCACCGTTCGGAGGCACGGGCGACGTTGTAGCAATGAGGGCTGAGAAGGAGGGGGTAGTGGCAGTCGGAGACGAGGTCTGGGAGAATGAAGCCAGAGGCAGAAGGCTCGGGGGCGTTTTGGTAAGTCGCGGTGGGGGCCATGTCGAGCAATTGAGAGAAGGGGCACGAAAAATCCCCAAAGGTCCAGGCTATAAGAGCAGAACAATGGTGACAAATGGTGAAACATTTTATACCTTTGTCGGGACATTAAGTTCTCGTGACGTAGCTTATTGCTCGGGCAAGTCTCAAGCACTTGAGCGTAAAGTGGGAGCTGCCGGGCTGTCGTGACGGCAGACCAAACAGCTAAATTGCAATGCCGCCATCTGCAAGTTCGGATGCAGACCTATTTAGCTGCTTTCGTCCAAGTATAGCTGAGAGGTGTCGGAGGTGTGCATTGTGTGGTACATACTGATTAGAGTTGATGATGTCTTGCATTTCGTCGTTTTCCGGCGATATGCCGCGGATTTGAAAATCAGTAAAAGACTCCGTGAATCGAGATTCCCGGGGGACAGACGACCCGCGACGGGAACGGTTGTAAGACCATACAGGTTGGTGTTCACCATTCGAGCCATGTACAGCGTGTTCAGATCAGATCTTTGTCACGCACCTTTTTTTTTATATCTCGCCGGCCGAACAATTGAACCCGGATCTGAGTCTGAGCCTTGGAACGTTCTGCCTCGAAGAGGAGTCTCGTTTCTGCAATGAACACGAGCCAGGGCGGTAACTTTTACATAACCTCCACCTGTCGTGTGATTTACGTTCCTCGCCGATGCTGGGCTCGAGGTCGCCGCATCGACACACGCAACGCGGTCACAGTTTACAAATTACAACCACCGAACCTGAGGAAACTGAGCAGGACGTGCGCACGCATGAGCCAGCACTGTGGGCCCATTGAGACTTTGTGTTGTGAGACGCCATGTGACCTGTCTGGTGAAAACAATGAGGACAAAGAAAAAAAAAACATATATCCAAGACAGGGTGGATTTTACTTAGCGTTCCTATTTCATCCTACTCCGGGGGTTTGCAATTTACCGGAGTCTGTGTCCGCACAAGGCGAACCAGGTTTCATTTATGCCATGCTGACGTAATACAGACTCTGCGCTCGTCCAACGCGATGTCACCCTCCTCAGCGCTGCCGCTCAAAGTCACCCCCGCATCTACGCCAGCGCGCCCAAATGCCGCTGCAGAGGTGGCGTCTGGTGCGAGGACACCAACGAAGCACTCAGCAACTGCCAACCCGGGCGAAATATCCAGCCCACACGAGCTGACAGCGTTCGTAAGTCACATCAACGGCGACTCCCACCGTCCTGTCTCGTTAAAAGCCGCGTTCCAGGTAGAAACGCTGCTGGAGCAGCTCGATGCCAAGTTTGACGAGATGTCGTCTCAGATACTCGATAGGAGTTAGTATTTCTCGCTTTACGCTGTCAGCTTGTCCCGTTCTTCTGTTCTGACCGACGTCCTCCTAGTGGCACAAATGTCCAACCGTGTCGATGCGCTCGAGAACGCCATCCAGGACATAATTTCTGGAGACGTAACTACTCCGAGTACTTCTCCCACACAGCTTCCTCTAACCCCTGTGCCGCGGCGAACTGGAAGTGGTGTGTCATGAGTCTTCGTGGCCATTGGTGCCGCTCTGTGTCCTGTTCTCGCTTGCATTGAGATCTTCTCGGGTATCGCACACTTCTGCACTAATCATCATAGAATCATCGTCCATACCATTCGTTGTAATAATAGTACCCGAGCAGACCAAAGGTTCCGGTTCATGTATCCCGATCAAAGGCCAAGTCCCCCCAGCTATCGTAGCCGACAAAGGTACTCTATCTATTTACCCAACAGGCCTCCGATTAAGATGTTAGGTTGACAATTTTTACCTACTTGTACCGAAGGCCATGCGACAAAGTTGGCCATCGACGAAAAGAACCATCACCCTGGGACCTTTAATCTAGACCCGGCGCCGTCGGACCAGTCAAACCTGGCGCCAATACCCGTCGTTGATTACCAGGAGCCCCTCCGCCGAGCATCGAAGACAACATCGCACCCAATGGGTTGTCCGGCTGTGTCTTTGGTGGCGGAATGGCAAAATACAACATTGCGATTTCGAACAGCGCCTAGACCAGTCGAACCCACGGCGTGAGTCGGATCAGCATGCGCTGGAAATGGTAACAAGCAGATTCACCGAACGAACTTCTTTGGTCGCAAGGACCCCACCCCTTGATTGATACGTACCACATAATCGAATCCAGCTTTCGCGCATGACCTTGTTCTTCTCAGCGTTTCCTCGCTGACACGCCAACACCGCGAGTTGGCAAAAGTTGAGGACGTTGTCGGTGGTCAGTACAACCTCGCTCGAATCTGTAACTGCTAGAGGCGAGATATCCAACGACGACGCCAAAGATGGCTGGGCACTGATCATCTTGTTGACAAAGTGAACGATGAACGTTCGAGCCGCCAGCACGTTCCCGTTCTCTAGGTATCTGCATGCAAAAACAAGCTCAGCTTCGACATCATACGTCCGGGGATGAAAGACCAACGGAAGAGTACCACGGAGGGCAAAGTTTCCGGGTATACCACCGGCAGCGCACCAATCCACCAACATCTGTGCAAGAAGACGTGCACTGTCTCTCTTCCCCGACGCCAGGAGATGGGATTCCGCTGCATCGTATGCCCCCTCTATCCAGGGGGACAATAACTCTGTTAGACCGGGCAGAGGTTCGATGGGAGAGCCGCGGTACCTTTGTAAAGCAGTTCACCGATGTAATGATGAAGATCTGGATCACCAATGGGATATGGGCCCTGTTTAGCGGTCCACCTAGTAACCACGCGCGTGAGCACACCCAAGATCCGAAGGCAAGGAGGGCATCAACAAACGCGACTGCTTTATCGACGATCGTCTTCCGCCACGTCCCCGAAGAACCCGCGAGCGCGATCAGCTGTGTGAGCCTCCCTGGAAATTCGATCGGTTAACGAAACACCAACGGCGCCGACGCTCAGCGATGGACGGACCTCTGGACTCGTCCGACACGCTTTCCCCCTTGTTGTCGTACACATCTAACAAGAACGATGCAAGATCCGTGCCGCTACCTTGTTGTCCGGTCTTGAGTAGTTCCCGCGCGGACTGAAACAAGACATCAATCGCGGTGTCGTACTGCCCCGCCTTGGAGTACCGAGAGGCAAACGTGCGGGCCTTTTGGTGCGCCTCGTAAGGCTGCCCGCTGGCAACTAGTGGCAGGATCGCATTCAGTGCCCGAGACGAGGAGGCTTCAGCAGCTGGCATTCTGTATCGATGTGGTTCCAGAGTATGTATGTACTTCCTTGCTGTACGTCCGGTTATCAGAAATCTCGGACCACAGTGCCACCGGCAACTAAATTCTCGGATATGTTGGATTGCATTCTGAATCTTATTGTACAGCATGGCGGAATGATGGACCCGACAGACAGTCAAGGAATGCTGTACGCTAGCCAAACCTCACCAATCTGTGGATCGGCGCCAACCCAATCTTTGAGAAGCTCCGCTACAGCAGTCTTGGCCCCCCAACCAACAAGAATCACCATCGTCGTAAATATGGGATGACAGTCCAATACAACTGTATCTCGAGTCAGTCTGGGGCAAGGGTAGCCAAGAAAGAGTTGTCTACCTCGGAGGCCGAAACCTGCCGCCATACCGCCCAGCGCGTTGCGTACCACCCATTCACGATCGAGCTTGTCCTCATCCCAGATTTCAAGTGCTCCCAATATCCAAGGATTCTCGTATGGCGTATCAAATCGATATGGGTCCTTTCCCGGCAGCGATAATGATGGTCGCCAGATCGTAAGCAGAAAGAGTAAGAAGGATTTCGTAAACGACGAGTAAAGGATCGCAAGCGGAATGTGTGACATTCTACAAAAAAACAAGGAATTAGATGATTGATATCGCCTTGGGACTTGAGAGCCGTACTTGAACTGCTGTCGTATACCAGACATCTCGTTGGAGCGACAATGTTTCCAAGACCCAATCCAATCAGAGAATCCGAGTACGATATACGAGGCGAGCACCACTCCTGCATGGAACGCAACTGTTTCTGGTTGACTATGATCCACTGAGTTTGGTAGAAAGACTCGAATCAACGAACCTATTACACAAGCTACGAGAACGCGTAAAAACACCTCGTTGGTGTCAGAACTCCAGTGTGAAAGGTCAGCAGCGACCTGTGGGTCTGCAAGTCTGTCTTCAGACAGTGTCGACCAATACCTCGCATTAGGACATACTGAGCTGGCCCCAACGTATAACTGTCATTCTGAATGTCAAACGGTGAAGGAAAGACGGTAATTTGTTACTGACATGCATCAACCAACACCAGTCCGCTTCCAAGCTTCAAGATGTGTATCCATCTTGCCTGCCTTGCGGCGATATAAGTCATGGCAACGCATTGGGTAGAAAAACAACCTTTTCCCTGGCAAGAGCCTTTTGCCGTTCAGCGTCAGCGGTCATCGTGTCATTCTGTTGAGCGTTGGGAGCTCTAGTCTTTTCGTACGCTTTGTGCGGCTCGGTCCCTCGGTTGTACAGCAAATGCAGATACACGCCTCTCTTTAGCAGTATGAGATCGAGCAGAAGCGTGAGCATATCATGCTCTACGTAGGGGTCTGCAAAGACGTGACATTTTTTCTGAAATGTTCTTCAACATAGGTCCGTTTAGAGGATTGGATAGTACTAACGCATTGTTCGAGACGCAGGTTGTAGGCGGACTCATAGACGGTGTAGAGGTGAGATATAGGTTGTGCACAAGTGATGCAGATGGCCATCAAACAGAGTGTGAGAAAATTATTTCTTCCCTCCTACCACCATGCACACCATGGTCATGGTTTGAACTACTCATGGGCGATTTTTCAGGTAAGCTTTGGTCTCAACGTATTCCTGGAACGATGTACTTTATTGCTCTAGAATTATACTGAGGACTCTGTTCCATGCTGTCTTTTTTTGTAACCAACTGACCGCTCCATTTCGCTGCTCGTTCGTTCTTTCAATCAGAAACTGACTGACTCAACTTTATCCAGGAGAATTCACTCATACAGGATCGTCAGTGCACACCTACCAGGTCAGCGACAGCTTCGTCTCGTGTCGAACTGATGTTATCATGGAGTTACCGCCTGACGCACTCTCATGAGCTGTGGTCTGACGACATCTCCTGGCTGTATTTTTTTTCATGTCTGATCTTTCTTTTTCTGCCATCAAGGTTTCCAATCGCTTACCAATCTTCTTTTGCAGATTGTTGAAGTAAAGCACGTTGATTGCCGTCCCGACGTCTCATCGGTGGATAAACACTTTTTCGCTCGAATGATGCCTTTTACACG